>PVIR01019730.1:0-31566 GCA_004026965.1 Petromus typicus
GGCAGTATTACAATGTCTCTTTCACTTCAGAGCCCCTCTTTCCATTCTGTGCTGTGGTTTCATCATTGTAAGACCTTGGAGCCAAAGACAGCATCACCAGCCCTCTATGTGCTCTGTATGCTGAAGCAGGATCCTCATGCAGGTGTTCTGCGTGCTTTCAGCACCAGTGGCTCTGGAATCCTCAAAAGCCTTGGCAGTGCACCCAGATGTGCTCTGGGTGGCTGGCTGATCAGCCTGTGACAAGAGTCGGGGCTGTGACTCATGTTGCATTAGCTGCTCAGAGCTTTGCAAGCTCTTTCCTGCCCTCTTCTCTCCTGTTTCCATGAATTAGTATGGAGACTGTCAGAACAGATCAGGAATGCTTCACTGCCATCAGTAGATTGTGTCAGGCTCTGCGAGTATATCTTATAGACCGTGTTGTGGCATATCCCAGATCCATTATTTGATCATCAGTAGAACTTTCTGGAAAATGGGTCAAGTACAGTGAGGACTGAACATTACATGGGGAAGCAGATGAACTGAAAGAAGCTTATCATTCCATTCACAGGGTCTTGCCTCGAAAAGGTTTGAGCAAGCAAGAGTCAAGGTAGACTCTCCAAGCACAGGGCAAGGCACAGTCACTACCAATCTGCAAAACTCCTGGAGTGCATGGTGCAGGGTTCTGGGGCTCCTGGCCAGGCCAGCCATGGGTCTGTAGTCATTGGCTGGTAAAAAGATTCAAAGCCTTCTGGGAAAGGGCCTGAGGACCTGGATGGGCAGCAGGCAGCAGCTGTTCACTCCTTCTGTGAAGGCATTTCCAGTTTAACAGCTAGTACACACTAGTGGGGATTAACTGAGTGGTGTCCTGGGGCCCAGGTCTCTCAGGCATATTTCTGCTTCAGATTTCTCCCCTCCGTGCTCTGTCTTGGCCCGTGCTATGATGGTGGGCTATGGCCCGAAGTGTGAGAGAGCTGCAGCGTCCTCTTATTGATGATGAGAAAGATGAGACCTACATTCCAGGGGACATGGGAAGGCCTGGCCCTACCGCCTGGCAGAAGCAGTACAATGAGACTGAGCTGCTTTCTACTAGGGCATGTGCTACAGCAGTAAGGTTTCGCAGTGAGGAATCCAGTCTCAGCCTGCATGTGGACCTCAGGTAATACACTTTGCCACTTTGGACAGAACCTCTGTGATATCTGTGTGTTGGGCTGTGGCATGTGTGCTTGTAGTTTGTAAATTGTTTCCAAATGCTATGGCTGGTCCCTTTCAGCATGGCAGTACTCATTGTGGTGGTTTGCTCTCTACATCCATGGCTGCCGCCGGCCTACCAGGCCTTCTGGCTCTGGTTCTGTTTCTTCTGTTGCCAATCTGCGCACAGCATCTGTCCTGTGACTGTGAGTCCCACGGAATGTTTTCCTGCTTCTACATCTTTGCTCTTGTCTGTCCCTCCCTTGGTTCCTTCCTTGGGGTGCCCCACCTCACAGCCAACTCATGGGTCTCCTTTATTCTTCATGGTCTAACACGAAGCTCCTCTTCTCTAGAAAACCTTTCCTGTACCACCTCCCTCCATTTCCAGGAATCCAGTGACATTTCATGTATCCTTGATTAGAGTGTTGATCACATTCTCTGTGTTGCCTTTACCGCCAAATCAGACACTGCTAAGGATAGGGACCGTGTCTGAGTAATTATATTTCAATTCCCAGAAGTAGGCCTGGTCCAGAATACACCTGCTTAAATATGTGTTGTTTACCATTTGTGGGCAGAATGGACGCTGAGCACTGAGACCCCACCAAGGGAAGTGCCCCACTCAGGGAGCCCCTCTGGGTAAGCTGGCCAGGCCACAAGCCTGGATACATGCCTGGAAGGGTCCTTGGAAACAAACAGGAAGGACAGGTGCCTGAGTCCCCTGCGAGAGTTTCCCTGAGAAACAACAAGGAAGAGAACCAAGCCAGACTCTTCTCACTCATGTCAGAAGTGCCTTCGTGAGCCCAGGTCCACCAGCTGCACCTTCTCCCTTCAAAGTGTGATTGGTGTCCTCAGAGTGGACTCTCCTCTGGGAGTTGGCTGACAAGGGTTTGGTAATAAGCACAGAGGAGACTGAGGAGACTCAGAAGCATGGATGAGCATCGATATGTCCACCAAACCTTTGGGGACATCTGAGAGTCAGGGCTAGGGGAAGAAGGGGACACCTGGCTTGCCTCCCTGTACCTCTGCGGCTGTGTGCTTTGGGCTGGATACTCACTCCTCCAAGGTAGCCAAGGTCAGTTTTCTGGAAACACTGACCTCTCTACCTTTCTGCCCTCATGCCTGCATTTCTGGGGAAGAGATGTTTGGAGCCTGTGGCACACTGATTCTAAGACCTTTTGGGTGAGACTAGAGAGAAACACTACCTTTCTTCCTTGGTTTTGCTTATATTTTGAGGTGATTTCACTGTGCACAGTCTTATACTTGGATTCTTAGGAGACGTGCTAGGAAATTATCTGATGTAAGAGATTGACTAAGGAGTCTTGGCCAAGCAGCTTAGTTTGTGCTCCAGGAACCTGATTCCATAAAGCAGCTGAGAAGCACCAGGAGTGCCCTGTTAGTCCGTGCACAGTGGTTTGCTTGGGTTAACTACAAGTGAAATAAACTACATGCATCTGAATCTACTCAGTTGTGCTTCTACTTTACCTTCTACCTACTGTCCCAGGCTTCAGTCCCCTCTGGCCACCTCAGAGAGGTTCCAGGAGTCACTAGCAGGCTCCTACTGTTCATTTTACTGATACTGGTTAATCACTCAGCAATCATCCCTGTGAACTAGGGATTTGGCAGAGAGAAGAGTAAATCCCCCACCTCGAAGAGCACACCTTCTATTTGAAGAAGACACACAATGAGCAAGATAAGTGGAAAAAATTATATATAAAATGTATGTAGTTATATATATATATATATATATATATATATATATATATATATGCCTGCATGAATGCAAGGGGAGAATGCTTAGGAGAAAGTTTGCAGGAGAAGAGAAAAACAGTGGTGTTTGTGGGTGATCCTGAGGTGTTGGAAGAACTTTATCTCTGTAGGAGGAAAGTGGAAGGCTACTGCTGGATCCTGGGCAGACAGGAGGAATGGGGCAGTGCTCCCTCTCAGGCCTCTGAGGCCACACCCTCCATGGTGAGTCCGGCAGGTCGAGGGAGGCCTCCTGCCTCTGGGTCACACTCAGGTCCAAGTGGACCTGGCGTGTGACTCTCTGGTGAAGCAGCCCTTCCTGTTTTCCCTCTCACCCTACTTCTCCCTGGGACCCAGACAAGTGTGGGCTGGGAGGGCTGGGGTGCATTCCCCCGAGTACTGTCCTCCAGTGCATGAGCTCTGTTGCTGCTGAGGTCACTGTTTCCACTCAGTCTGTCCTTGAACAAGCCCTCCCTTGGGTGCCTTTTAACTCTGGATCGATGCTTCAGTTGGTAGATGTAGCCAGGTAGGTTTGAATCCGTCCAGGGGCCTCAGACTGCTGGGAAAGGTCCTGTCCTAGGATGAGATGTTCTAGACCACCCCAATCTGTCCAGACACTCCTGGGTGCCTGCAGAGCACCCAACCCAGGCACTTCTCTTGGCCTGCCCTCTGCTGTGTCAGAGAAGGTCCTCTTGCCGGACAGCGATGCAGGGCTCTTGCTTACTGCAGCATGAAGCTTAGTCTGAGGCTGGTTAAAAGAAGGTTGCTGGTCTGTGGAGCTTCTTCATCTGGGAGCCGGGAGGTCAGATGTGTCTTTCAGAACTGAGGACCTCAGGGCAGGTCATGTCTCCACCTGAACTCAAGTGGAGGAAAAGGGGCCATGGCCGTCTGAGTCCTTGGCTGCTAGAATTTATCTACAGCTTACTACGTGCTGAGCTCTTACAGGGCCATCTCCATACTCGCAAATGTTCTAGGAGGGAGTTACTCTTCCTATCATCACCAGTCTGTTTTCCGGAGGGAGACAATGAAGCTCAGGATAAGGCAGAGTAAACAAGTAAGTAGCAGAACTGAAGTAGAGACTCCGGGATTCTGAATCGACATCCACTCTTCTGACTGACTCTGGAAAAGAAAGAAGAAAATGGAGTTAGCAGAGCAAGGTCTCTCCTCAGGAGTCAACTGCAGTGTACAGAGCAGGGTTGACAAATTGTTTCTCAGAAGATCAGCTAGGAAGCATCTCAGTTTCATGGGTCCTTGGTCTGTCCTCCTCCTCATCCTTGTTCTCCTAGCTCTAAAGCAGCTAGCCATACATGGCATCAGCAAGGAGATGTGTCTGTGTTTGAATAAAGCTTTATTTTCAAAAATACATGGTGGGCCGGGGACCATAGTGGGCTCTGTGCTCCAAAAGAATGAAAGCAGAGTTTGGAGAAAGCCAGACATTTTTTCAGTACCTCGGATGAATGTGATGACCTTGAACTTGTCATTGAACTTGTTGTTCATCTTTGGTTGCTTCATGTCTAATAGCTAACTGTCAGGAGTTCATATCAACTCCTTCATTTTAAAATGATGTCTCAAGCCCCTTGTCAGAGCCACATATTGTGTTAGAACAATGAAGAGTACAACAGGACCAGGATGTGAGCCTGCCCTCATGGAGTCCATGCTCACAAGCACCAGAGAGATAAGAAAACCTTATATCATCTAGTGCAGTACTTTGCTGTTGGCAGAAATGCAGCTAATATTACTCCCTTCCCACGGCAGTTCTCCTTAATATATCATTGAAGACCCACTGTTTTCAATTTGTCGTTTGCACCCATATGAAATAAAAAGCTAAGGACATGTGGTGCTATAACTCTGGACTTCAATATGTTTGTAATACATTATCATGCAGCACAGGCCTAATTGTGAATCATAATTTTTTCATTAACTGATCTCATTTTACTTGGTAATATCCATTTAGGCATTTGAGAGCAATAAAACTACATTTCTTTTAAATATTATATGATTCAGTTGGTTCACTGATTTAGACTTTTACTACCCCCATTCCAAACGAATGAGTCATCCGTCTTTTTAGCGATAACAAGGACCTTCAAGATCGCACAAGCCTGGACTGCATTTCAAGCCTGCCGCAGAGGGGGGAGGAATGAGCAAGTGGATCCCAGTTTTGGGGTTGAGTGGTGAGCAGGCCGCCACATGCCTGAGGATCCTGCTTTGTCGTGGAAATGTGCACGTAGTTTGAATTTTATTCCTCTGTAGATCCTAATCTGTTTGATGTGTCTGCGTTTCCTTTTGTGTCTTTAAGGAAGACTGATGTCCCACTTAATATCCCGTGTTTGTCTTTTGAATTATTCACATACCAGCCTGCTTCGCACAGAGGCAGGAAAGCCCAGTGGTAGGGCCTGTTTCTGCTTCTTGGGTCTGTCTCTTTCAGATTCCTGGCTTTACCCCTGACTTACCTCACAGAAGGTGCTATGCAGTGAGCTAAGCACCTCTGTCCAGTTTCTCTGATTTCTGACTTTAACTGGTTTACATAGGCAATCAATTCAAAAGTCTCAGCCTATCACTATGTCTGATGGGACTTACATAGTGCCCTTTATATAAAAGAGATTTAAATGGTAGCCCTGATTACCTTTGATTGTACACCTACTCGGAGATATTATGCTGATTTAAATGCTGATTTATATACATTATTGGGTGCAGTCCTCATAGATCTCAGGGCTGGGCCAGGGCTGTATTTGATCTTAGGCAGGTTAAGTGTTTGCTGTGGTCAGTTAGCCATGAGTGGGGAATGGATTTGAATCCATGACTGCATTAATTCAAAGCTTCTGTACTTCCTCTGTTCTTCATTAATCCAAAGTTAATGCTTTTCTGTACTTGAGTTGTTCCTGGGAAACTGTGAGCCATCTTTGACCTGGGATGAGGCCACTTTCATGAAGATCAAGAGACTGAAGGGACGGGACTGGTGTCCATGGCAGATAGAGGCTGGCTTGTCTATCTCTGTATCCTGATCCCAACAGGAAAAACTAGGTTAGAGTCTGGAGCAGCAGGAAGCAATGTGGCTGGGGCAACCCCTGCTGAATGCCTGCCATGTGATGGTGCCAGGTAGCCATCGACGGGACCCAACTTGGAGAGGGAAATGGGCAGAACTGGACAGAGGGGGAGACTCCAGCTAGGGCCCTGAGTAGGGGCAGGCTCAGGGCTAGCAGAAAATGGAGAATGGGCTGGGAAAGAGAAGCACCAGCTGGTTCCAGGGTGGGGGCCAAGGTCTCCGGCAGGAAGACAGACAGGAAAGGAGGAGGCTGTGCCTTGGGCAAACAGGGCACTAGACTCACATCCATCAGCCTCTCAACAGACCTGCTAGGGGTGTTTCTGTACGCGTGTGTCTGATGGTTGTTGGATAGATGAATGGTCAGATTCATGGCTGAATCTTTGGCAAGAATGAAAATCCCACCCACCTCTACTTGCCAGTGAAGGGGCCAAATCGATTTACCTGAGAGACTGTTGGGAAGCAGAGAAAGAGGCTACTTTGGACATGCAGAGCTACATTCTGACCACTGTCTCCTGTCCTTTCTTTCTCCAGAGGCTCCTGCCAAGCCTGAGGAGGCAGAGGCGGAGCCCTTCACAGACTCCTCCCTCTTTGCACACTGGGGCCAGGACCTCAGCCCCGAAGGCCGGCGCGTGGCCCTGAAGCAGTTCCAGTACTACGGCTACAACGCCTACCTCAGCGACCGCCTGCCCCTCAACCGCCCCCTACCGGACCTCAGACCCAGTGGGTGAGCAGAGTCAGTGAGCCACCTGCCCTTGATGACATGTGTGTGGGGAGACAGGGCCTCACCATGCTAGGGACAGAGCCAGGACTGGGCACTGGACTCTGGGTCCCTTTCCTGCTTCAGCCAGGATCTGTAGGGAAGTGGGGGAAGGACTGTCATTCCATTAGAGATTTTAAGGATTAATTACCTAATTTACTCCTAAGGGTACTAGAATCATCTGGCATTCCCTTTAATATGTCATTTTAACCCAATTAGTTGCATTTTTATGAATAATTTTTTTCTGTAAATTAGTTTTTTAAAGTACATCCATCTTCCAGGCTAACAAGTCATTACACCCGACAGAGAAGTCTGTCTTGACTTCTCTCTTTGTTACACAAGGATGTTCCTTTAAGGTTCAGTTAGAATTTTTATTACACCTAATTATTAAAAATATGGGCACGTACCACAGCTGAGAAAATCTCATTAAATTTTGTGAGCTTCCCATACCTTCTTTTCCCCTTCTTTCTCCTCATTTTGAAAATTTTCTTAAAGTTCCAAACCATAGTAATCTTTTGTCTGGAATTTTGGGGTAAGATCTTGTAGCTGGGTTTGTAAGGTGTGTTCTTGTAGAGGTAAGAGTTCAATTCAACTCCATAGGCATTTATTGAGTTGATGCTCAATAATATACATCTTTATAAATGCATGTGTTTGTTCCTAGTGCAGGGATGAAGGAGCTGGGAATCTACAAAGGGAGAGGAATGAGTCCACACTTAAATGAAGACTACTAAGTTCTTAGGATGTGCCAGCATCATTCAGAAACAGAAGCCAGGCAGGGAGCAAGACAGTCACCAGAACCACTGAGCTAAACCCCCGGCCCCCCGGACAGGGAGCAAACCAGACAGGAACACCTGCCTGCACAGAGCCTGTGCTCTCCTTAGGTGGGGGCAGACAATGGGCAAAGTGAGTCAAATAGCTCCCGTGTCTAACAGTCATGTGATAGAGCTAGATAAAGTGGGAGAGGCAGAAGAGACCTCTGGGGCCTGAGTGGGAATTGCACATACTTGGATGTGGTCAGAGAAAGCCTCTGTCACCTCTACAAAGCTGACATCTGAGCAAAGACTTCAAAGTGATGAAGAAACAAGCCATGTGGGTATTCAGGGAAAAGCTGTCCAGGCAGAGGGACTGGCAAGCTCTATCCTGAGGCACTGGTATGCTTCGCATGTCTGAGGAAGAGGGCTCAAGTGGCTGGAGCAAGGTGGCAGTGATCAGACATGAGGTTAAGGGAACCATGGAAGTGGGTCACAGGGACGGTGGCTTTCAATTAGCCACATATTCTAGGCATCAAAGTCTTTTTAAAAATCCCAATGCCAGCACCTTACGCTGGACCAATTGCATGAGAGTTTCCAGGGTGGCTCCCAGGGTCAGTGTGCACCATACTGGGTGGTTCCCATGCACTGCCAAGGTTGAGAATGGCAGATAAGGACTCTGAAGACTGCTAGGAGACGTGTAGCTTTTAGGTATCCCCGTGAAAGGCTGGCAGCATTCAGAAACATGTCAGATTGCCCCTCTCAGAAGCCCTGTTGCTGTCGTGCCCCTAGGCTGGGGACAGGTCAGGAGGCAGAGAGGGAGGCAGCAAGAGGCTGCTGCAGACCTGGGAAAGCTCAAGGGGTGGTGGGCAAGGTGCTGAGAAGGGAGGCGCGTTTGCCTTGGGCAGGTCCTCTGGCTCCTTCCTGCAGATGCTTTGGTTGTAACTTCTGTCCCCTCAAAGAGCCATGGATTTTGCTGGCAAAGAAACACAAGTCTAGCTTTAGGCATGAAATTCATATTTGTTCACAATTAAAAAGGAAAATAAAAAGGAAGCCATGAGAGAGGTGGATCTTACACACAGGATCTTGCAACCATTTAGAAAAATAACCGGTAATGACAAGGCTGGGTTTGTCGAGACCGCCCTTCCTCCCCAGGCCGAATGACACTCTGTGGAGAAAGGCAAGGGAATGGTTTCTCCTTCCCTCTCTGAGATGCAGAGACAAAAGGGCAAAACCATTATGTCTGAGGTCACCGTCGGACAAGCAGCCCAGCTGAGCCTTGAACCTGGATGCCAGGCCTGGCCTCTGACGGTGGCCTGTAGCTGTGTTTGTTGTGAGAGCCGTGGCGAGACATCCCCTGTGCATTGATAGGTGCTCCACTTCCTGTGACTCCTAATGGTTCATCTAAGAAAGTGACCCCAAAGGGCCCTGGTGTCAGAATTCTGCATTTTCCTCTTGCGCTGCTGGAAAGCAGTGGTCATCAGAGCAGAGGGACCTTCCTTCCTCTTGGAGCTTAACAGTGGAGGCTTCCACCCCACCCCACCCCCCATCTCCATGAGGCAGGTGATAGCTACCCGCACCTTTCTTGCCTGGACAGACACACTGCCTTTCCATGTAGGCAGCGAGAGCTGAGCTGCTCCCTTCTCAGCAAGGGCTCTGTGCAAGTGGCTCTAACCATGACCGCTTCTCTCACTCGGACACTCTCGAGGTCTGGTGCAGTTGTGTGACCCCCCCATGCCAGACACATAGCTGGGACAGAGAGCTGTGGGTGGACGAGGTAAAGAAGCACGTGCTTCGGCATGACAGTGCCTCCCTTTGTCGTGTATCTTCCATAAAACATTCCTGTCTTGTACCAAGGCCATTGCTTAGCTCATCCTGTTTAATTCATGTGGGAAACATCTTTGTAATAACTTTATTTCCATCCTATTTCAAACTACACTGGCAAATATTTATGGAGCGTGAGCCATGTTTTCAGGCATGTGCTTGGCTCTCTGTTTACATTAATTCTCTGACTCTTCACAGCCACTTGCTAAGCAGAAACTATTATTAGTCTCCATTTTCTAGAAGAGGAAACTAAGACTCAGGCCAGCCTAATACAACAGAGCTGAGATAGGAAGCCAGGCCTCCTCCAGCAGAGTTTTGACCAGTTTGGGAAAGTCTGCTTGGAAAAACTTGTTTTATGAACATCAAGCCCGTTACCAAGGCCCAAGGTAGTGTGGTAGGGAGAGAGGATGTTGGAGTCTGGACAGACATAGAGCCGCATGTGAACAGCTGTCTCCAGCAGCCTTGCTGTGTGGCTCGCCCTTCAGCTGGGGCCTCTGCTTCCTGGGTCTCCCTTTCCCTAGTGAACTCCTTGGATTCTGCTCTTCGTCTCAATGTTCTTTGCTTCCAGCCCCAGTGTGATGCTTGATGTCATCCCGAGGGAGAAAGTGCTTGTTCAGAATCCTGCCCTGTCCCTCCTCATCACCCCTGGACAGCCCTCTGTCTATCTTCTGGGTGCTGAAGACATGACCTGACCACCTTGTCACAGGGGCTGTGAGGAAAACACCCTGTGCACAGGACAGCCATAACCAGCATGAAAAGCAAATGTTGTTCAGATGGTTCTAGGCTCTATGAAGTTCTTCATCCAACTAACGTGGCGCACTTGGTGCACGCCGGACACCAGAAAAGTGCCAGACAGACTGAGCTCTTGAGCCCACACTGAGATGGGAAACCAGACAAAAACGGTGGAGGACAAAGCACGGGAGCAGAAGACTCCCTGTGACCTCCTGGTCTCTGCGGGGAGAGTCATCTGACAGGCTCACTGTAAGGCAGTTACCGGGGCTGCTGCTTCATGGCCTTTGCAACAGGGCACCCCAGAGAGTGGCTTCTGCCAGGAGCTGCCCTTTGCCAATTTTGACTGCATCTCTAAGGGAAGAAAGGACACAGGGCAGAAGTTTTCTTGACTTTATCTGTAGAGAAGACAAATTTCCTTTTCAAGTGGCCCAGGGGAAAATTAAAATGCTGCTTGTACCCTTGACCACTTATTCTCATCTATCATTGTGACAGGAACCCACAGGCCCATGACCACTCCGGGGAGGCAAGACTTCACCAGCCTCCTCTGTTGAGCCCTGTAGACCTCTCCCTGAGTTGTCTTCCTTCTGGGAGGGCACGCTTGCTTCCTTCCTTGGTTACAAAGACACTGAACCCTAGAGTGGAAGGGAATAAATCCACATCCCCCCACTGGACTTTTCTGTACCCTCCTGCCCCCAGATTTAGGCTCCAAGCATTTCCCCCTAGTGTTCTCTTCATCCTTATCATTTGGTTTCAAAATAACCTGTCGGGGAGGAGACAGAAAGAGGAAGCGCCCAGTCTCGACTTGGGTGTTGAGCACAGAGGTACACATGCGTGGTCATCCAAACTCATCCAACTGTGCACTTCGGATCCATGCATTTTACTGCATGAAAGTTAAACATCAACTTTTTAAAATACGAAGTTGTGAGAAAGTGACCAATATGTTTTGCCCATGGGAAAGGAGGGAGTTTGGAAATGATATCTTCTGGGAAGTTACTGAGAAGCTGGTTGAGTTCTAGAAAAGGAGGTTGAAGCAAGCTGGCTAGCATGAGGCCATGAGAGAGGGTGGGCTTCTTCCCCGGGGACAGAGAGGTCAGGAATGTGGCACTGGTACTGTCGGTACTCAGTACTGTCATGCTGCAGCAAGAAGCTCACACCACATTCTGTGCTGTAGGCTGTAGTTGTTATTTCCCCAATTTCCAGGGGACAGGAGATGGCACATGTTCACAAGCATCAGTTTTGCTCACAGACGTCTCTCTGGTCCTGTGTCCTTGTTCACTCTGAAGTAACCTCTGACCAGACTGGGCTCATGCCACAGTCCAGGGTGGCCTCAGTTTAAAGTCATTAGATGAGCAATCTTCTCTTTTGCCTTATGGAATAACAGCGACAGCTCCTGGTGGTTAGGATTATCCTACCTACTCTTGAAGTCAGCCTTGCTGGTTCCCAACGTTCAGAAATATGTGGACTGTTAAAATAGTTGTATCTACCCAGACCCCATGGTGCTGCATGAATACAAACCTGTAGTAAAATGCATGGTCATGGCAGCAAACACCAGCAGCCTTCTGGGTGAACCCCAGTCTCTGCTGTCAGCCTATCCCACTCCTTCCTACTCTGATGTGGTGCAGGTTCCTCCAGCTCCAGACCCAGGCTCTTTTGTGGGCTTGAGTGTAGATCCATCTCTCACTGGCTCCCACATAGAGTTGCAGGAAACACTCTATTCCCCTTACCAATCGCTGATGGATCCTAATCCACCTGTTAACCCAAGACGAGTTCATCCTGAACTGCGGAGGAAGGGACATGAACTCTGAGAACTGTGGAGAGAAAGACA
Organism: Petromus typicus; assembly: GCA_004026965.1. Classification (NCBI taxonomy): domain Eukaryota; kingdom Metazoa; phylum Chordata; class Mammalia; order Rodentia; family Petromuridae; genus Petromus; species Petromus typicus. Next base: position 11,841 of record PVIR01019730.1, read on the forward strand.
AAGGCCTTGGAGACAAAGCTGTGAAACCTCTTGAGAGCTGCCAGCAGGGAGGAGGAAGATGTGCCTGTGGGCGCTCTGTCCTGAGCTACCCAGTGGCAGGCCACAGAGTTGCCATGGCAACATCACAGACTTGGGGCTTGAGGCGTGGGCCCTCCTTCTCCCACTCATTCAAGACGAGAAAGATTCTCTACTGGAACCTCCAGAAAGAACTTTAGTCCTGACAATGCCTTGAACTTCTCGACCTCCAGCACTGTGAGATGACAAGTCCGTGTTGTTCTCAGACACCAAGCTTGTCATAATTGGTCACACTAGCAGTCTTGGTGCTAGGAAACTAGTATAGCATGCAACATGCGGCCCAGGTTCTACTGCTGGAAGTGCTCTGCATTTGGTTTGCTCTGCTGTGACCATGTTAAAATTCTTCATAACTTTTGGATACAAAACATCACAATTTCCTTTGCACCTATATGCCTGGTCATGGAGGACAGTAGGGGACATAACTGCTGGATGTTTCAGAGTGGTTGCCATGGGCTAATGACTCACAAGAAGAGCTACCCCTCACTTGCCTACTGTGTAGCAGGTGCTGTACCAATGCTCATTGTGCATTTCCTCACTTAACTTCATTTTCATGTCTCTCACAGGTAGTTGTTATTGTTCTTATTTTATGTTGGAGAAACTGAATATTAGTATGGTTAAAAACCTGCTCAGAAAAGAAATGAAAAACCTATTCAAGTTCCCACAAGTTCTCAGAGACAAAATCGTTTTTTATGTGGTTGGTTGTGATGCCGGGACTCTTTCTCCCTCTCCATCTACCTGGGTGAATCTCTCTAATTTGTGATTTTAACTCCAAAACAAATGCAGAGGTTTGTAAAAGGTGCGTCCTCTGTGACAGCAATCTGAGGACAATGGGGCAAAATACACATTCTTGGTAGTGTTTCTGCTGTGTTATGGAAAATGATAACTGCACCAACGCGGTTGAGGGGAAGCACTCTAACTAGAACACTCTAGGAAAATACTTGTGGTTCTCATTAATGTTAACATCTTTATGGGCCAGTAGTATGACGTTGTTCTTAAAGGAAATGTAATCTGAACTGTATTAATGAAAGTATAGAGTCTTAGAGGAAAGAGATGATAGTTTTTTCTACTCCACCATTCAGATCATAATTATGCAGATTAATTTTAAGAGATACAGGGGAAGTGGGCCATGGAGAGGAGGACAGTCCAGGAGAGGTTTGTGTTTATTTTAGAATAATTGTTAAAACCTGATTCCCTGAGCTTTAACAGACCCTGGTCTGTTACTGGGGAAAGCAACCGCAAGTTACCTGGCTTCTTTAAGCTTTGATCTTACTATCTGTTAGGGATGATAATATAAAGATTGCCTATGTTAATATATATAGAATTTCTGGACCACTGCCTGGAATGCAGGAGTTGCTAGTTTATGTGTGTGCACCTGCACACATGTGCACGTGATTGCACGCTATGGCATCAAACCCTTGGGCCTCAGCAGCGAGGTTCATTAGTCACATACTTTACTACTGATCTTCGTCCCCAACCCCCTTTTCAATTTTAATTTGAGACAAGGTCTCACTGAGCTTCCAAGATTGGCCTCAAATTTGTAATCTTCCTGTCTTGGCCTTCTGAGTAGCTAGGATGACAGGCTTGGGCCACCATGCCTGACCGTTTCCAGTGAACTTTTATTATCTGGGCCTCTGGTTTATAAAAGGTGACTTGGAGTGAAAGTCAGCTGTGACTTACCTGTGAAGAACTGGCAGGTGGACAAGAAGCATCTGCCCTGGTAGGAGATGAGAGTAAGACCAGAGAGGCACTGTGAGGCTGATGGGATGAAGTCCTCAGAGAATGCTTTTTCCTCAGTCCCAGAGATGTTGGGACAAGAGGTGGAGACTGAGCCAGGCTATGCTGGAGAAGAAGATGCCTATTCTCCTCTGGGACTGCCCTCCCTTGCCCCAGCAGACCTGGGTGACATACCTTCCTCTCCTCCAGCAGACTTATGGGGCTTGCCTTCCTCTGCCCCAGAAGACCTGCTCTGCTCCTGTAATCCTCAGATCTTGTTGCTGCAGGCCTGGCCTGCTAACCGGCAAACTCACCTCATTGGAACACCTGGTCCCTCATGTGAATTTTCCACCAGAGCCTTCCCTGAGGAACTGTCCATTTGACCCCAAAGACTCTATAGTCCCTAGATCTCTAAGATCAGCAATTCTTGGGCAAATTCTGTGCCTAAATCAGACCTGGCCCATTTCTCTTGCACAGTGGAAGCTCCCAGTTCTTTTCCCCTCTGAGCCAAAAGTGATATCTCACTGTCTGCCTGAGGCCTTAGTTACACGGTCTTCATCATCCCCTCCTTCCTGCCTGTTACAAGATGTAACTCACTACTCATCCAGGCAAGCATGAATACATAGCCCAGTGACTGTCCTGTCATGTCATGGTGGAGTCCTCCCACTGTGCTCTGGGGGATGAATTCATTCTCCTGCTCATGAATTTGAATGTTTCCGGACACAGGACTTCCTGAGTTTCCGCTCTGTATTGTACATTTACCAGGCACTAGGACTCTGTGCTGCAGATATGTCCTGACTTCAGCAGCTGATGGCCTAGTGTAGACCTTGTGAAATGTCTGTGAAATACCACATGGAAACATGCATTTCAAGAGCATGCACTACATCCCAGTGGCATGAACGAGAAGCAGAGGAGCCTGTGATGGTCTCAAGGGAGTTGGATTCTGGGCCACTGGGCTGTTGGTGTGTTTTCATCGAGTGAAAGACCAAACTTACATGGATCACCACAAGTGCTTGGATTCTTTGCAGGAAATACAGGGCTGTACTCACATATTCACAGTCAGGCTCGAAGGTGGACAGGGGACAGGATGACCTGGACAGATGGCTCAAGTCTTCCATCCTCTTTAGTCCACTTCTGTCATGTCTGAAGCAGTGACCATATATACGGTTCACTGACTGCCAATGTCCTGCTTCTTCCCCATCATTTCTGCTGCCCTGGACATCTACTCACTGTCAGCTAGGGATATCTCAGCATCAGCCATTCCATAGAAAGCCCCTGATTGAGTTGCTGAACCTTCTGTGCTCTGTGAAGTCCGATTATGCACAACTCCTAAGCTGGGCAGCTTTCTAGGCTGACCACCTGCTCATCATCAGCCACTTGGAACTCCAAGGTCAGTGATGGGACTCTGGTCCCATCACTGTGACCCTAACACAAAGCCACAGAGCCGCAAACAGCAATGCAGAAAGTGCCCAGGCGACAATGTACTAGGTATGACAAATACATTGAATGTTTAAATTTTTAAAAGTATTATAATAAAAGACACATTATCATTCATGCCCCTCAGACTCTTTCCTCTGACACTGAACACACTCGTCCCATGATTTCTGTCGCATTCTGAACCGGTTCTGGGCATCCTCTTTCACGAGTATCTTTAGATGCTCTGTCACAGCTGCCTCTGTGTCCTGAATCGATCCAAAATGTCTGCCTTTCATGATCATCTTGACTTTGGGAAAGAGCCAGAAGTCATACAGTGGATGAACGAAGTGGGTGAGGACACAGCATGATGTTTTTAGGAACCCGTCTCTGCTGAATGGCCCTCAGAAGCACAGTTCTCCTTACTTCTGGTGGTTCCTTGGGAAGGCACGCACAGAAGAAGACATTCACAATTGCTCTGGCAAAAGGCAAGGACACTGGAGCATGTGTGTTCAAAGTAAAGAGGAGGACGATAATGGCAATGTGTCTGTTATTTTATATATATATATATGTTTTTTTTCTTTAATGTAAGGATCCACTTTATATTTTGATCACCTTTCATGGAGATAATTTTAGGCTTTCAGTGCTCAGCCGTGTCTGTTGCATTTTTGTGTACTGTTCTAGACATACTATCTCCTGCCCATTTTTCACACGCAGACTTGGTAATCTAGAAGCAATTCTCCACTTGCCCCTCCCACAGTGATGCACCACTGTTGTATCTCAGGTATAAATCCTGTGTGTGTGAAAAGGAAGGTAAGGATCATTCTCCAGGAGGTATAAGGATCATGGCCTTTGGAGTCAAATGAGCCAGGCACAAGCTATGAGAGATAAATTACTGTCTTGACTATTTCTCTCATCTGTAAAATGGGGATAACTTGCCATAGGATTGTAGAAAGAAATAAAATGGGAGGAAGGAGCAAAAGTGTCTATACATCTTTAAGCCTGGTTTGTGGCGCATTGCAAACAATAGATGGAAATTTTTACCCTAATTATTTCCTGAGATGATGCATGGAGTCATGGGCAGTAGTGGCAGCAAGCACAGTGTGATCTCTCAGCTTCAGAAATTATGGAGATGTAGACACCAGCAAGAGGGAGAGACAATGCTGACTGTGCTCACCCCAAAGTCCTCTTATGCCCCTCTTGCCTTGCAGACAGGCCTGGGGTCTATATAATCCGGAAAGATGTGGAACAAGCTAGACTTGTGCCCAAAGGAGGCTAGGGGAAGATGTGTATGTTCCACTTGTGCAAAAAGGGGGACAAGGACTGGCAGGAGGACATTGGTGGTCCAGAGTTGGCACAGAAGGCTCCTGGTCCTCATGGGGCCAGATTGGCCCTGGGGTTTGTGCTTCATATGGTTAATGGCATGTACAAACTTGTGTACTGACTACTGGACAAACCTGAGATGACCTTAGGAAAGCAGCCACCTGAAAGTTCACTGTCTTTGTCAACTTGGTCCCTGCTCTGCACTGTGAGGAGTCTAACATGGTCTTACCTCAGTCTCACTTTGCACTAATTAGCAGACAAACCCTAGTTCAGTCTCTGTGCTGGGAGAGGTCAGCCTCGTCCTCTTACCTGTTAGGTTGAGCAACCTCCAGGAATCACCCACTCTGGTGGAACAGGATTTGAATGTCTTCATCCAAGATGAAGGAGCCAGCTGCAGGGACCGCTGCCTGATCCTTTCCTGGTGATGGGGGCCAGGCGTGGTTTCACTTGGTCTTCTACAACTTGCCTTCCCCAAACAGGTAATGATCGGATGTTCTTTATATGAATTTCCCCCAGAAAGAGCTCAAAGCAATTTGGGAGTAGCCTTGTGGAAAGGCTCGCTAAGCTGATGCTCACTATCCCTGCATGTCCTTTTGGGAGCAGAGATCAATAGCATGGAGTTTATCCTGACCATCAATCCCAGTTTATTGGACAGCCCTATCACACCCCTCTCACAAATGCCTTGTTTTTATCTCTGGGAGGAAATGGCTTGACTTGGAACAAAAAATAAAGTAAGGAGGGGACTTTTATGGCTTAATTTTACAGGGGAATGTGGCTCTTCTCAAATGAGTGAGAGTACAGTCCTTACTGAGATGTCCTCAGAGAGCTTATATTCAGAAGGGATGGTTACAGCACTCAGCTCAGCAGGACTTCTCTGCGGAAGTGAGTGGAGAAGTGTGGGCAGCAGGGGAGCTGCCCAAGTGGGCAGGAGGGTGATCTGGGGAGGACAGGTGGGGCCTGATCCTAGAGCATGACAGTGCGCTCACACTGTGGCACCAGTGTCGGGCTGACAGTTGAAGCAGAGTGCAGAGCAGCCGCACAGGGCTCAGGTTGAGAGCAGCCCTGGAGGTGTATTCCCATTGTGGACCACGTGTAGGCTGCTGCGTGAAGGTGCTCAGCTCTCCTTCAGCACCCTGCTGTGCTGAGGCTGTGCCAGCAAGTGTGCCCCCATCCTGCCCGACATGTTCCTCTTCTCTCTTCCTCCCCCAAGTCCATGATGTGCTCTGTCTCAGTGTGGAGAGGAAGATCCAGAACTGCATGTCCATGTGGCATATACATGTGGCTGCAGGAACTTGAACCTGAGGGTTAGCCAATAGATGAACAGGACGCCCGCTGTTTGCTAGGCACTGTGCTGGGCTCTGGGCATGTACTTAAGCTAGGCCGATCCCTGCCCTCACAAAGCTATGGTGTAAGCAGACAGCAGCCGGCTGACTAGTTTGTTAGGCCCCTCAGTGCTGGAACTGGGAAAGTTCTGGCAAACCTGATGAGTTGGGTACCCCTGTTATAGTTTAGATTCTGAATGTCCTCCCAAAGTCTCAGGGGCTCAGAGGAGGGGAGTTGGGAGATGACTGGATCCTGGGGTGCCATAGGCATCCGTGCAGCTCGCCTGCTAATAAGCTCAGCCACTGAGTGTGCTGTTGAAAGGCGGGACCTTGTTGGGGGCGGGTCCCCGCCATGTGACTTCCTTCTCTGGCTGCTCTCTCTGTTCTGAGCTTCCGGGTTTCCCTGACTTGAGCAGCTTTCCTGCCTCCGCATAGGAACCAGCAATGAACTGATAATATGAACCACAATAAACCTCTCTTCCTTTTAGTTGTGGGTGGTGGGTATTGTGTCTCAGCAGCTCGAAATTGGGACGCCCTGTCTAGTCACGTGGCGGCAAAAGTGGCAAGGGTGGAAAAAGGTCCTGGTGGGAGGGAGGCAACGTCTGCAAACTATTTTCACAGTGGAATTCCTTCTGCTCCCACGTGACTCATATCTCTGGGATCATTTCCTACCAGGATGAAGATATGAGTGAATGGAGGAGGTGGCTGGTCCGTGATCACACAGCAAGCCTGGGGGAGCAGGGACCAGCACCTGATGCTCTCCTCCAAGATCTGTCTGTCTGTGTGCTTCATTCTGCCCTCCCTTCCCATCTCTCCTGACCCAGGCCCACTTGCTTCATATTAAGTGCAGATCTGGGGCAGGGAGAAGGAAGGAGTCATGGGGTGTAGGGAGCAGTAGGCAGCAAGTGGCTGGGGCTGAAGGCCCAGCAGCCCCCAGGGGAGAAGAGGAGAAAGGAAGATCTGGGAGGCCAGGAGATTTGGCCCAGAGGTTTCACTTAATTACAGTGTAAAGGAGCTGATGTGAGGAATCAGGGCTGTAAGTTCAAGGGAAGTGAGGAGAGAACAAGACCCTGCTGGTAGAGAGGAGACCTGACTCTTCAGATGGTGGATGCTTGTAAGCAAAGGGAACATTCCACAACCATGTGTACATGTGGAAAAGAACCTGTTGACTTTGTTTCATGCTGAAAAACATTGACTAAGGACCTACTATGTACCAAGCCTTGGTCTCAGGTACAAGGTAGCAGTCTTCAAACAAAGTCCTTGCTCTCAGGGAGTGTATTTATAGTAGTGAGAAAGAAAGACATGAATGAATGCAAATATAGTACAGTACACTAGGTGTGGTGTTATGCACATGAATTTTCTTATAAACACCTTGAGTGTGAAAGTTCTCCATGTGAAAATGACCAGTAGGGTTTAGCTCGTAAAACAAATATCAATTTTGATTCTACTTGGAGAAAAAAACATCATTAGATCGGCTTCTGGAGACCAGCAGCTAATACCATGATGGCTCCAGGGAGAAATTATATCCCTGGAAAGGAGCTACTTGTTTGTTATATTATGAACTAAGAAGAAAGTGGGAGATGGTGGTTAACTCCTCTCTCTGAAAACCAGAAAGAACTCACAGGGTCGCTTGGGCAATCACAGCATGCTAGAGCCACAACTTCCACTGCCCATGAAATGTTGCAGGTAGGACAATGAAGTAGCAACATATTTAGCTTGTGGCGAACTGTCCATTGTACTTATATTAAAGGAGACTGAACACTGTGTGTTGTTTGGTTGACCATCTCAGGCACTACTTTTGACATGCAATTAACAAGTAGTTTCTGAGCTAATATTCATGTCTGATTCCATGCCCAGGAAAGCTTCACCATTGGTCTTAATTGCCACCCCATAAATAATGACCAGTTACAAGAGTTATTGACTGTCAACCATGAACCTTTTAGTTGTTGTTATAGCAATTGTATCACAATAACAGAAAACAATTTGGAAGTGGTCCAGGGAGCTGAAGAAGTCACTCCAAGCCCAGCATAGTGGCTACATCTACACTTCCAGCCCTTGAGAAGCTGAAGCAAGATTACAAATTCAAGGCCAGCCTGGGCTACCTAGACAGACTCTATCTCAAAACAGTCACTCCAGTCTTTCTCTCTTTTTAAAGCTCCTCTGTTCAGCTCTCCATTGCTTTCATCCTTTCACTGCAGTGAGATAGGCTGTTCCCTCCTCTCCAGCTACAGCACTGTCCCTGGGCCGAGTGGGACATGCCCATGCCATGAAAGTTTCTGATCAAACTTTGCCTCTTCATAGAGGGCTTTCTGGCTGCCCCTGAGGGCAACTGCTAGACATCATTGTGTTGTGTTACCTTTTACTACTCTTCATCTTATCACAGATATTATGTTGTATCTTCTGTTTGCTTCTATGTTTATTTCTCTTGTCAAAGGATAAGGTCTATAAGGACAAGGATGGTGGAGAATTCCCTCAGTGCCTAAAATAGTACCTGCCTGATAGGAGAAGCTCAATAAATATTTATTCCATTAAATATAAGAATGAATGAATTCTAGAACAATCTGTTAACTCAATAGTTTTATTAAAATTGAAAGTATGAAGTCGATTTGAGGAAAAGCTGAACTTTTTTCCTTCCCCCACCTCCCATCTCCCTTTGGCAAGAGGGAAGGAGAGCTGGAAATAGAATGGGAGAAGTTTCTGTAAATTTCTGGTAACCATAGAGACAGTGATTTTAGTTTATTAATCTCATGCTCTTAAGCAGGCTGGGCCCCATGGTGATTTCTCCAAATTGCTCAGTGCTGGTTATCCTACAGCCTTCCTCATTAAGGAAGAGCAGGTCCATTCCTACCCTGCAGCACTTTAATTACTGATGGGCAGAAGCCCAGCCCTATTACACTCATTATTGCATGCTCTAAGCTGGCTGCACCTCTCGATTTGGAGCAACAGAACATGATCACCAACCCTAAGGCCCTGGAGGCTTCAGTGGCAGGTGGTAGACGTGAGCCACCTCCTCTTCAAACCCAGAGCTTGGGACAGGGCTGAAATCATTGCCTTGTCCATGAAGATAGATCTGAGTGCCATCTAGAATAGCACTTAAGTTTCAACCAGGGAAAGTCATTAGCAAGGCTTCCTGTTCATGAGGCTATGCTTTCAGAGGAAAGGTTACCCCCCGGGGACCATGGTGCTCCTTGCTGTTTGGCATCTTTTGAGTTTGTAATCTCAGGTGTGTTTGTTCCTCTTCCTCTGGGGAATAACATAGCCTTTTATAAGTTTGCCTGTTGTTCTTCGGGTAGTGGCTTCAGGGCAGACTTTCTTCCATGGCTGTTTCTTCTTCAGGGAAGAGTCTAGAGCAGATGCCACAGATAGAGTAATATTCCATTGTGGCAGCTCTCTCCTGGTGCAGCTGTCGGGGAGGACTCAACCTCCAGAAGCCTCAGTGTCATTTGTGAATGAGACTGGACTTGGTCTTCTGTCCCTCGTTTGTGTTGAGTCTCTGACAGCTGCTTCAGCCTGACTCAAGGCTGGACCCCAAATGAATGATGAGCAGAAGAAGGGCCCAGTCAGGATGGCTGCCGGCATGAAGGAGAGTGTGTTTGGCTAATAGAAACCTGGGAAGAGATAAACTTGCTCCCAAGACCGGTCTGGCCTGGCCAGTGTTATGGAAATACTCAGACTTGGACTGGCTACATTTTCCATCCTGTTGGTTTAGGAACATTGAGTCACTCTTCCAGGGAACACTCAGAAAGAGCGGCAGGTGCCGCATGCTGTGCTGCATGTTCAGGTTCAGCTGACCAGCTGGGATAGGTATTGGCAGTTTCTGCAGTGTGGGACCAAGTGTTTCAGTGGTTGTAGGTCTTTCTGCTGCACATGTAGGGCTCATCTGGATGTCACAGAAGAGGCCTGGGGTCGAGTCTGGACTCCTGAGCCCCCAGCAGCCAAGCTGGAGGGACACATAGGATGGGGTTACCCTTGGGCACTTCCTGCTCAGTGGCCAACAGATCCAAGAGCTTGGCTCTTCTCCTTTGCAGGTGCCGCAACTTGTCATTCCCTAACAGCCTGCCGGAAGTAAGCATCGTGTTCATCTTTGTCAACGAGGCTCTCTCGGTGCTGCTGCGCTCCATCCACTCCGCCATCGAGCGCACGCCCTCACACCTGCTCAAGGAGATCATCTTGGTGGATGACAACAGCAGTAATGGTGAGTGCCCACCTCTGCTTCCTGTTCTCATTTTCATAAGGATCTTGGTGAGTATCACTTCACTGGGACGTTGTCTCAGGTACACTGCCAGTCACTGTTTTCTATGAAGCAGCGTTTCATTTAGAGGTGTTCTTTGATCTTGACCTGGAGGATTGTTGCCTGGTGTTGTGTTAGCCATGGGGGTGCTGGTGGTGAAGGTTGTAGTGGTGTTGATGAGGTAGTGGATGCAAAGGTCAAGACAGTGACAGAGCTGGTGAAAGTCTAACGACTTTGCTGGATTCCCGTACCCTACTCCATCTGTCGCTAGCAAGTTCCCAGGTGACCTGAAATGCAAGTGTTGAGGGCCTTACATCACTCTCTCTCTTCCAGCCACAATAGCTATCTCTGCCCCTTGGTGTACACCCCATAGCATCTGATCCTTCCCACATATGCCACTCCCATAATTCTCCAAATTTAAAGACCATATGTGTTTAGAAAGTTGTTCTCAATAACGTCATTTATACGGATGTGCTTCCGGTCATGTGTGGTTTTTAAAAAACAGTTAGGTTATCAGATTACAGAGTCCCTGGACTTGTGTTATCTTTTTGAGTCTTTTCTGGTGTAGGTAGTAAATTTCGCAGTGAATCAGTCACTGTAATGAGATGGGCAGTGGGTGATTTGTTATCAATTAAAGCTCAAACATATCAGATAATTGAAATGCATTTAATCTCAATAAGCAAATTTTCATGTAGTAGGAAGGGTAGGAGTGGTGCTGAGATGGGATTTTAGAACTTTCTGGAGGGCACTGCTCATGAATCACTGGACTGATTGTTGCAGAAAAGGGAAAGGTATCAAGGACATTAGCCAACAGGCAGTATAGTTTCCAAGATGCTTGTCTATCATGAGGGAGGTGAGAAGGGCCCAGTTCTGGTCTCTGCTGGCTGTCCACCATCACTTATTTTGTCTCTGGAGAAAGCTCCCCTGCTCCATTGACTCACAGCAGGCAGCCCATGCACCCGCCCCTCGGCTCCACCTAGGCCTGCTAGGCCCCTCCTACCTTCCCTTTTAAGGATGCAGGGGATGAAGGATGAGACCGTTTGCCTCGCCTGCCTGCCGTGGTAATGTGTGACTGAACAGGCAGGTCTGAAAGACAAGATGGTCCTGTGGGTGGAGGGAATTTCAGACAGTCATCTCTGCAGAAGGTGGAAGGACAGGCCTCCAGGAAGAAGCCCCTGCACTGGGCCGGGGACACTAAGGACAGGCTTGGCTGGGCAGAGGTAGCCAGACAGAGAAGAGCAGACAGCGGACGCAGAGTTTTCTGTCAGGAATGTTGATTATGGAGGAGCATCTCTAACTAAGGCAAAAACAGAAGCAATGTTTTTCAAAAATAAAAAATAAAAATCACTGTAATGAACAGCAAGAAGTAAACCTACATCCTGACCTAGAATGACACACGTGCCATGCCCATACACACAAGATTGAAGCAAAGCTTAAGAAATAATACTTACTCTTACAGTGGGCAAAGCACTGTGCCATTTTCTATTGTGTTCTGTTCTGCGCTATTCAGTTCTATTGCACTGCACTTTATTCTACTCTCTCTTTTTTCTTTAAAGGCAGGTTGTTCTCAAAACCCTGAGTGACTCTTAGAATCTCTTAGCTATTAAAATTTTGGGGGGTGACTCAGTGGGTCTGGAGAGGGCCCCTGTATCCCTTGAGGATGAAGGTAAGTCAGATCCAGGTCCTAGAGAGCAGGGTTGCCTCTGGGGAGAAAGGGATCCTCTCTCCCCCATGCAGGGGTGACAGATGGCTGAGAAAGGGGACATCTGGAAGTCATGAAAGGTGCAGGGGGCAGGCACAGCAATAACCTCAGTCCTGGGATCTGTGGCAGGGGGCCCTGGCAGGGGTCTGGGCCGCCTCAAGTGCCTCATGTGACTAGTGCACAGAAGTGAGCAGGAGGGGGCTGCCCTAGACTAGCCTAAGCTGAAGTCCCCAGAGGACGGACACCACCTCAGCCTTGGGACACGCCAAAGGACCCTCTTGCCAGCGTGGCCTGCTGTGGAGCGGCTATGGATCCACCTTGGCTGGGGCCATTTGGGGAACTGCTTTGTGTGGGCATCATCTAGGCACAGGACTTTGGTTATTTTTAGTCAGGCTCCCCAGCTCGGTTCCTAGAGTGTGGAAAGAATGTTGGATCGGATTGAGCCTCCACCGGAAATACAATGGCAGAGCACGGAGGCTCAGGTCCAGTCTCCGTTCTGCCACTGCCTAGCTGTGGGTGCCTGGGCTTTGTTTCCTAAGATGCTGTGTGGCAACATTAAACTCTTCTTTCCTCTCTCTGTGGATAGACTGGCTGAGGGTGACCTGGAGAAATAGGGACCCTATTCTGGGGAAGCAGAGGGGTGTGAAGGGGAAGTTCAAAGGACAGTAATACAAATGACAAAAGCAACAATGACGATAAGGAAGGCCAAATGTGGTGACGGCTACCGCCTAGAGCCTGTGCCCGGGTGAGAACAGCGCAGAGCCTGCCATCCGGCCGCCTTTGCAGTTCTAGCTCTTCCTAGCATCTTCCTTGCTGTACATTCTTAACCCTGTGAACCCTATTCTCCTTATCTATAAAATAGAGATTTGTGAGTCCTACTTCCGGGACAGTTTAGTGGGTTGGATGAGATAAGGCATGAGGGAAGTGACTTCAGTGTTCAAAATCCTAAATTAAGCAGGAGACAGAGCATCGGAGTGTCCCCGCCCCCCCAGTCTTCATCCCAGGCCTTGCGTTCCCGTGTCTTCTTCCTTCTCTCTGTCCCTGGCTGCATCTTGGCTTGGGGGACTGGCCTAGGCTTCCTCCAGCTATGAAAGCAGTAGCCAACTCCACTGTCTTCATCCCACTCTCTGGACTCTCAGCCCTCTCAGAGGCCAGGGGGCCCCCAAGTTCTGCCTTCTTAGTAACAGCCGTGATGAGACCCACTTTTTCAGGACTGGCTTGTAAGTAGGACAATGTCACTCTGCAGTAACAGTCTCAAATGGTAGTGCTTGAGCTGGATCAGAAATATGGAGATTCAGGGCCGGGGATATAGCTCAGTGGTTCCGGCGCATGTCTTGCAAGCGCAAGGACCTGGGTTCAATCCCCGGTAACCACATAACAATACTGGGTGTGGAGACCCACCCTAGCGGCAACCAGTACCACATACCAGTGCCGGGCGTGGTGGCTCACGCCTGTAATCCCAGCACTCGGGAGGCAGAGGCAGGAGGATTGCTGTGACGTGAGTTTGAGGCTGAGCTCAGGGCCAGCCTAAACCACAAAGTGAGACCCTGTCTCAAAAATACCTTAAAAAAAAAAAAGAAATATGGAGATTCACACCAGGCATTGGCACTGCCTACACCTTCCACCTGCAATACTGTAGTTGCTCTTCTCCTTGCCTGTGTGGCCTTCCTCTACCTCTTTAGAACTTAACTCAAATGCCAGGGCTGTCACTGAGCCACCCCATTTAAATGGCCAACCTTAAGCCCACTTTTCCTTAGTTTTTTCCCTCTGTAACCCCTACTGCCATCTGGTGGAGTGAACTCACCAGCTTACTTTCCTGAATTGCTTTGTACATTTTCCCTCCACCCTTCTTCCCAGGAAGATGGAGCTGTCTGTAGACCCTCTGTCTGTGGCCTCAGCATCAGAAATAGTGTCTGGTATGTGTAGATCCTCAGGACCCATTGGTTCAATGAAAGGATGAGTGAATTTGCATTCTGCAGACCCGGGGCCAGGCCTGGGATCTGCATTTTCACAAGCTTCCTGGAGCGTTCTGGGGCAGCAGGACACTCGACGTCACTGTTTTGTCCACGTTGCAGTGGGGCAGCTGGGACAGTGGCTTAGTCCCCATCTCTCCTCCTGCAGCCAGCACTGTGAGTGAGGCCTCTGTATCGCTCTGTCTGCCTTCTAAGAAGATGGCATGAATGCAGACAACAGGAAGAGGGATGTGGAGCAGGTGGATGACTGTCTTGTTTCCTGGACTTGGTCTGAACTCAGTTCCTACCCCAGATTCAGAGGACTGAGCTTACCCCTCCCTACCCTGTGTCTCCAGCTTCTGCTAGCCTTCCCACAGTCCTCCGCGGTGTGCCTGCCTATGGCTCGGTAGCCATGTTGCCCTCCCCTCCGCCTCTGTGTTATGGTGAGAAAAGTGGGCGAAGAAATCTCAGTCTCCTGCTTTTAATTACTGTGCTTTTCAGGGAATCCCAGTGGGCCAATGTCTTTAGCTGGGACTGAGTGATGCAGCTTCTAGGGGTCCAGAGGGAGGGGAACCCTGGGGTTTTCAGCTCAGAGCACCGTCTCTATCTATGACGCTTGATGTTCACTCACTTATTCGCTCAGTCAGTCAGTCACTCAGCCGTCCAGTCCACCCACGAGTTTTCAGCCGCTGCATACTTTGTGGGCTCATTCATGTTACACAGAGGCAGGAGCTCAGTGGACATGGCCCTTTTAGGTAGCCTCTCCTGCTGACCCACAGATACCCAGCCCCATAGTTCTGCTACTCCTACTTTGGTCACAAGCATTTTCTTGTTTTACCCAGTTTCTGTTTCCTTTTTAAATTCATGCCCTCAGTGAAAATCCAAATCACACACTTTTCTTTTCTTCCACTTCAGATTTGAAATTAATCTGAATTTTGTGACTAAAAATACATCAGAGCCATGACAATGTCACGTATTCTTTGAAGAATCCCGTTGGCTAGTGGTTTGTGCAACAGTGAGGGCGAGGGCTGGCCTCTCTCCCAGGCTGTGGCTCTCCTCTGCTCAGGCCCTTGTCTTTTCACACTGGCCATGTTTACACAAACTCTTTCAAGTCTTCTTGCCAGGAGAAGGCATAGAACTACATAGGCTTCAAGAGACAGGCAGAGCAGAGCTGGTCCTCAGGGTTTCAGGGGCAGACTGGTGGCGAAAAGTCCACAGAAGCCATGATTGGCTGATGAGATCCTGGCTGGCTGTCAGTGGGAAGCTGAAGACCTGTGGAGCGCTAACAGCTGCTGGTGTCTGTACTCTGTGTGGCAGAGCTGAGCCAGAGCCCTGGTCTTCTGGCCCCAGCTGCAGACCCCCCCCTTTCCCCATGTGTCCCCTTCCTCTGACCTGACTCCAGGCTCCTGCTCCTCTGCATGGTCCCTAGGCCTGGTGGCCCACAGCCAGGCAGCCCTGGGTTGGGTGGCTCAGGACCTGTGTCCTGTTTCACTGTCTTGTTACTTTCCCATTACTGGGATACAAAGAAGGAGAGATTTATTTAGTTCACAGTTTGTAGAAGTCTCAGCCCCTAGTCCACTGGCTCAAGGCAGGGTGGCAGGGCAGAGGAAGCTTGCTTATGGTGTGGCAGTTGGGAAACAGAGCCACTGAGGGAGCGGGGAGGGAGATACAGCCTTCTAGGCCACCGCACTAGTGACCCAACTCCTCCCACCTGGCTTCACTTGCCAGCATCATGTTCAGCTATAAACTCATCAGTGGGCTCGCCCCCGTGGTCCAGTCACATCCCAAAGCCTCACCTATGAGCAGTGAAGCTTTGGGGGACGATCTAAATATAAACCAAGATATTAACCTTCTTGGGCAAAAGAGTCATGTCTTACCCCAGCCTGTTCATTCTTTCCAAGCTTCTAGGATCAGAAAATGGAGCCATTGTGTCCCCATTGTACCCCATTTCTCTGTGCTCTGCCCAGGCTGGATGAGGAAACTGTGTGTGTGACTCACATATTCCGGTCCCCTCTACCTCTCTGGCTTCTACCTGGTGTTTACCTGCCAATCATTGTAGACAGTGTAGTAAACTGGGTGAGAGGAACCTCGCATGGTACTGTCAGTGTCTCTGTGTTTATCTCCTAGCAGTCATGCACTCAATTTTGTGGACACAACCCTCAGGGAAGAGGTGGTCAGTTCCGTCAGATGAGGAGGCTAAGTTTCAGAGAGGTTAGGGGAAAAATGCTCAGTGCCCGATGCCACACATCACCTGAAAGAACAGAAGTGCAAACCCACGTCCTCTGGCTCTGGAGCCCATATCTCTTTTCACACACTGCCGGGAACTTGAGGACGTGTGGACACAGGCTTCTCCCTCTCTGGTTCCTCTTGGCAGCAATCCACTTGCTACTTTGGTGAGGCCAGACCAGAAGCAGATGGCTGCTACACCTCCTACCATGTGCCCTGATGTTCCACCAAGGGTGAGCCACACACGGGGTCCCTTTGGGTATAAGCTACGGCTGGAGTCCTAGTCTACTTCAGCAAGGCTTCAGGGACTTCTCAGGTTGACCGAGGCACCGGCCAGGCCAGCACCCTGCTGCCATCTAGAATGACTTCCTGCCTCTCCAGGTAGACAGAAGAGTCCTTCTACGAACACTCACGTGGGCCAGAGTTATTTGAAACACTTTTACTTTTAATCATTGTCCTGTGACAGTGATGAAAACCATTATCAGTGTCATTTTGTGTAACAAGGAAACATACACAGGAATTTATGGAACTTCTCCAGAGTCACACAGAGGTTAGGAAGTGAAGCCCAGCTGCCTGGTTTATGAGCCTACACCCTTGACCATTAAATGGGCTGCCTCTGGTTTGTCTCATGTTCCTGATTCCAAAAGATTTATTTGAGCTCTGTCCTCATTCATTTTCTCTGTCCCCTCTGGGGAGAGAGATGCCACGCAGTGGAGCCAGTGGAGAAGACAGAGAAGGAACCTAAGAGAGCAGCCTGGCTGTCTCCTCTGCTGAGCTTGCTGGGGTGTGTAGGTGCTTCTAGGTTTGGGTCAGTGTAAGAAGTAATTGATAATTTATCAGCCATGCTTTAGGCCACCTTGTCAGAGAGGTCACCTTCCTTCTCTTTTGAAATAAGGAGAAGCTGGCCTGCCTCTGTGTGCATTTGTGTACACATCTGTGCATGAGCCTTGTACATATGTGTGCCTTACACATGAGTAAGCATGTGTGTTCACATGCGTGCATGTGTATGCATGCATGCAGACATATGCACATACTTTTATATGTCCAAATGTGCCCACGCAGGTATGCAGATATGAACCTATCATATGTAGCCATGCAGTGGTGAGCATATGTAGACTGTGTGTGTGTTTATGGAAGCACGTTTGTATCCAGGGTTATGTGTGCATATGTCCAATGGTGTGCAAATGTCCTTCATAGTATTTTGAGCCTCTTCTGCCACCCATCACTACCTGGTGACACCTTCAAAATACTGATGAATGACAAGAAATCGCACCACTCTAAATCACTGTTCTTTTTAATTGTTGGTAAGAAAAACCCCAATGTGGTGACAAAGTAGAGCCAGAACTTTTAGACTGCTTGCTGCCACCAGCCGCCCGGTCCCCACCACCTCTGCAAAAACCCCCCTTGTCGCTTGGCTTGGAACCTGCCTAATCATTGTTTAATGTTTCAGAGATGCTGTCCTACACAAGAGATGCTCATTCCATGCTGTAAAACTACTGATAGCTTTGCATGCAACTGAAATAATGGCAGAAACTTTAAAAAAGCAGAGGGAAAGAATGGTCCGACAGTATTGTGCTTTATGAAGCTTAAAGAATCCCATACAGCTAATTGAATTACATCCAAGACTCAGGCAGCTTAAAGGTGTTTACACAGCCAGGCACGTGGGCTGTCAGCCCCGGCCCTCCCTGGTCTGCTCAAACTAACAGTCTTCTCACCGCCCACCCCAGGCCCTTTGGCCCTCTGCCTAGGTAACCAGCCCAAGGCCAGTGGGAGATGCCAGCAAAGTGGAGGAGAAGGCAGCTTGGTACTGGGTTCTGCTTGGGTGTGCACCTTTGTCCTTTGCCCCCGGGGCTGCTGCGGCCCACCACATTGTTGGTCAGCAGGCTTGGGAGGTGCCCTGGGCACCGTATAGATGTGTGTCCTCTAGCACCAGCCCCCAGCACTCTCCCAAGCCATTCCTTGATGACTAGTATAACTCTTGAGCTCTCGGCTGCTCAGAGTAGCACAGGCCTCCTCTCCCCCCTAACTCAAGCCCCAACTCCAGGCCTGGGCTCTGCTTCTGCCAGGAACTCTAGGGATGGAAACGTATGGAGTCTGTATCTCTACAGATTCAGCAGTGTCATTTCCTGAACCCTTGTCTCAGGGCTGCCTCCTGGTTGGACGCTTGCTCTGGCACACAGACCAAAGCCACATGGCAGGGAAACGTGGCCTGCCTTCTTCCTGCTAAACCACATCTTCCACAGCCCAGCTCGGATGTGCCATTATTCACCTTGCTGTCCCCGGGGGCGCTCCATGTGATGCACATCAAAGTGCCATATCAGAGTAGGAGACTGGCCCTGACCTCTGCGGAGACTAGAAGCAGCCTCTTCCCAGTGGGTGGCCTGGCCTTCACAGAGCTTTTAAAGCATAAGGTGACTTCTCTGTCCCTGGTGGCTCACAAATCCCAACTTTCTTCTAGCTTCTTCAAGATGGTCCCGTCCTTGGTCTTCTGCGTGTGTTTACTATCAGTCAACAGCTCTCTGCTCAAATGTGGAGTGGATCGTTGCTCTGACAGCCTGCTAAGACCATTAGTTGGGTCTTGGCTTCCTCTGTGGCCCTGAGTAACTCTTTCTTTGAGGTGGCAGGACTATTTCCTATATCTCTAATGTGGGTCCTGCTCCCATAGTCTCACCCCCTTTCCCAAGAGCTAAGACTTCCCACTGATAAGCTCCTCCCCATGAAGTGAGCATCTTTTGTTAGTGATGCCTGAGTGTGTGGATCCCAGGGACACTGCCTGCCAGTTTCTCCAAATCCAACCCTGCACATTTCTGGCATCTTCTCTTTTGTGGCCCTTCTGCTGAGGTCCTAGCACCACACCACCAAGCCTGCTGGAGTCTAGCAACAGTGTAGGGAGCTCATCACCCTCTTGGGCCTCATCATCTGATAAAGGAAATTGTTAGAGAATCAGTAACTCCCTGACATACTTCAGGGCCAACCAAGGTCGGCACCTGGAAAGTGAAACACCTGCCTTCTCCTTCGCTTATGAGCTCCCACGAGACATTGGCAGTAAAAGGGCTTTAGATCACTTTGTTTATAGACTAGCCAAGGTGACCAATTTCTGATAAACAAAGATAGCAAGACTCAAATACAAAAAGGCCCTTATTCTCTGGCCAGTGTGGGACCATCTGTCTGGGCAGAAATTCCCAGAGCAGAAGACTGGAGCAGAGTGGGAGTGAGTCAGGAGAGCTGCCTCCTGCCCTCAGGTGAGGCACCTGGGCAAGTCCAGGGCACACTGCCTGAGCCTGCAGTACAGCCAGCAGGAAGGTCTCCTTGTCCATTCTTGGCCCACAGCCTATCTTTCTCAGCAACTTGAAAAGACAAACTCTGGGACTGACAATAGTACAGCCAAATGCAGGGGCCTCCTCATAAACTGGGCTCTGCCCTCTGCCTTCCTAAATATTTAAAATAGCTGAAACTCCAACATATCAAAATGCATCCTGCTGGGGGCCGGGGAGTTAGCTCAGTGGTTCCGGCGCCTGTCTTGCAAGCACAAGGGCCTGGGTTCGATTCCCCGGTAACCACATACCATACTGGGCGTGGAGACTCACGCCCAGCAGCAACCAGTACCACATATCACAGTGCCGGGTGTGGTGGCTCACGCCTGTAATCCCAGCACTCGGGAGGCAGAGGCAGGAGGATTGCTGTGATGTGAGTTTGAGGCTGAGCTCAGGGCCAGCCTGAACCACAAAGCGAAACCCTGTCTCAAAAAACCTAAAAAAAAAAAAAAAAA
>PVIR01019731.1:0-31577 GCA_004026965.1 Petromus typicus
GTAAGCTTTGGACTTGAGTTTTATGATGAAGGCAGCACATTCAGATAACTGAATCCTGGAGGATGACAAAAGGTAACACTGTTTCATAGATAACAGATCTTAGCAGGGGAGGTAAATTTGGAAAAAAAGACATGGTTAGTGTAGAGGACATTACTTGATTTTTATATATATTACTGCTCAAAATTCTATCCTCATGTCAATCTTAGTTGAGTAAAAGAAAAACTAATAATATTTGAATGGCTTTTGGTTTCTAGATTTGAAAAGGAATTAGAAACATCATCATCATGCTAGGGAAGCTATTCTTCTGAGTAATTACTTACACAAGTATTGGAAGCCTCATAGAAAGTGTTGTGTTTGAGGGAACTCCAGCCCATATTCTTTACCAGAATTTTGGCTCACCTTCAGATAAACAAATCTCCAAATAGTTCAGCAGTCACCACCAGCAATTGCCAGGCTAATGCTTTCATTTCCTCCCCATGGCACGTTTCCCAAAGAATATGAGCCTTTGTGCTTTCAGGAAAGACTTTATACAGCAGAAAGAGGCTCTAAAATACAACAGATTATTATTTTGTTCCTTTTATGATAGATACTACTGCCAGGCCACATCTCACAATGATCTGTTCTGTACGTGATTTTGTAGGATGGAAAACTCTTTAACATTGCTGCTATAAATTAATCATATGACAGGGGTGAAAACTTCAACGTATCTGATCATATTAGAAATCAGTTACTGTAACTGTTTTGTGATGCAGACATAAAAAGTACTAATATGAAATGAAACAGTAACCTATCCACATTATTGACACAGTTAGAATTGGAATTTGAAAAAAAAAAGAATTGAAATTTAATTTGTTGACATTTTACTCAGTTTCTCTCTTTTGTGAATATTTTGTTTATATACTCTTGATACCATTCAAGGAATGTTTCCTTCATTTATTCACCTTGAGGGTCACCATCTCATGCCTCAGTGTTGTGTTACGCTCACAAAGCAGCTGCTTAGCTCTTGGGTAATCTCTTAGTAGCAAATAAACATTCAGTTGTTTTTACAACACATCTAAAATGACCATTTTGCATATGACTGAGATAAACTTCTAGCTTCTATGGCTATGAGTAATAATAAAATGAATCTTCTCTCAATTTAAAATTTATCCAGGCTCATAACTAAGCATATCTAGTTTATCATTGTGAACCCTCATTTACAAATTATGTTTCATTCCACAAATTTGTGGACTATTAGTATTTTCACAATAATATCACATGTGTCAGACTTTTATATACTATTACTTCCACAGGATGTGTGTATGTAGTTGTGTGAATTCTCAAGGCAAATAACTCCATTTTACTTGTACAATTTGTTTTAAATGTAAAAATATTTTGCATGTCCTAATATTTTGCCCATAATATTTCTTCTTCAACTCCAGTGGTAAATGGAGACTTCTGCAACTCCATTGGTGAGTGCTAAGAAAGGCTGATAGACCCTTACAGCTATTTGGTGACTTCTATGGCAGCTGCTATAGCAGGGAAAGTTCTCCATGCAAGGATGTGTTGTCTGCTTGCTTGATTTTGCTTTATTTAATTTATACTAACATATATTAATTGTGCATATTCATGGGACACATGGTGATATTTCCATAGATGCAAAGAGCATGCACTGACTGTATCATCGCCCTTGGTTGCCCTCATCCATCACACACTACACGCTTCCCAGTATCTTGTACTGGCTATTGTATTTTCAGGTTAAATTCTCTTTAATTTCTACAGGTAAGGGACAACATGTGACATTTGTATGTCTGGATTGGACTTTTTTTGCTGAAAATGATAGAATTTCATTCTTATGACTGACAGTCCAGTGTGTGTGTGTGTGTGTGTGTGTGTGTGTGTGCTCGTGCACACACGCTGTGTTTTCTTTATCCATTTGATGGGCCTTGCGGCTGATTCCATATCTTCACTATTATGTTTCATGATACAGTTAACCTAGTCCTGTGAATGTCTCCTTCGAATACTGATATAATTTCCTCTACATCTATGTAGGAATGGGATGTCTAGTGTCTTGGCCACTTTTTTGTCACTGGGATTGAATGCCTAACACTAGTAGATTAAAAGAGGAGAGCTTGACTTTGGATCACAGTTTGTACTTGTTTTGGCCCATAATCAGTTGGCTTCAGGGTAGCAATAGCAAAAAGGCATAGCCCAGGAGAGCCCCTTGTGGCATGGTAGATAGGAACCACAGAGTCAAGGATCTGAGCTGAACTCTTGCAGGCCACGCCCCCAGTGACCTCTCCCCTCGGACTAGACCCTGCCTCCCAACCCAAACGCAGCTTTACCAGCTCATAATCTCATCGCCTGCTGAAAGCCATACCTCTGACCTCAGGAAACTGTGACAGCTGGTTTATACGGCAGTTCTGTTTTTAGGTTTCTACTTACAAAATTCACTATGAGAAAGCTAAAGGAAAGCAAAAGGTCTGTAGACAGTGATGGTGGCTGAGAGATTCAGAGGAGGAAAGAGCCCCTTCATCAGTTAAGAAGGAAAGGGGAGCACCCCATCCACAAACATAGAATATCATTTTGACTGTTGGTTTTATTTTTAGGGAAAAAATAGGCATCTGTCTGTATTGTTCTGAATTAACTACTAAAGCCACAATCCTGAGGACCTGAACTTATTTTCTTCTTTCTATTTCAGTGAATACACATTTAGTTCTTCTAAACACTAGCTCCAAAGCAGGCTACAAGTTGAGCAAATTTCAAAACAGAATATTCCTATTTAGATGGTTTCCAGATCCCACAATTCAGGTTATAATCCAAAGTATTATATCAATGTTTTAGCCTCCATATGTTTTAATAACCATGTTGAATTACCATGCAACCCTCCAATTCAACTTATTGCACAAATGTGGTACATGAAGTTCAAGAATTTAGCCTCTGGTCACAATTACGTCTCAAGTAGAAATGGAGTCATCTGTACATTATAATTCCAGCTAATGGAATGTTCTTCTGTAGTTTCAGGCTATTATCATGCTTTCCATTTTCAACTGTTAGGATGAGATCTTCAGGTAAAGTTAAATTATCCATTTCTTAAACTTAAATAGCTCTTTACTTTCCAAGCTACATAAGAAACTATTTTTCTTCTAAGTCCATGACTCACAAACTCAATATGTTTGGATCATTTTCTTATGAAGTGCACATCCTTTTCTATTGTTATAGTCCAAATTTATCTGGTTCACATAGAATCAGAACATTGAGTCTATTCAAGTAAAATTTATTAAGTGTCTATTAAGTCCAGACTTAGGGTAGATATTATCCTTGTGAATATAACAATCCAGATCAGATTAAAAGGAGCTATGATTCTTCTTACAGGAACCCAAGTCTCTGAGGGATCAAAAGCTAAAATATCCCCTGATCCTCTGCCCAGACATGTTTATTATGCCCTAGAATATAACAGCTTACCTGGGTAATCTATCCAACTCCATGGCATAGTCCCCAAACATAATTTCCTATGATGTTCTATTAATTTTCTGACCTGTTTTTTAATCCTTGGTGAAATTTGGGCCTTTCTTGTAAAACCTTCTCTATGCAAAATACTGCTCTTCCATGAGGTGCTATTCCCACTTTCCTGAAAAGATCTTCCAGTGACATTATTTCCACCTTTGTTTTTTCCTCTTTGAAATCTAAGGGGAAAGAAAAATAACTCTAGACAAAAATTCTTATTGACAAATTGTCATAATGAAGATCAGTCAATATCCATCAGCCTAGTATCTGTGCAGACATCTATTCCTTTCTGAACGTGACTCTTCTGTCTTCCTTCCACTGGGTACACACTAGGTGTTATTGAAGATGGAAGCATTTCATAACCAAACTAAATTGAGCTTGAGAAAAGCTGAATGAAGCAATGCAGGTGGGGAAGCCCCTTGTACAGGCAAGGATGTAGTATCACAACCTGCTTTCCTATCATACAGAAAGGGGGCAAACTTGACCCCGAGTCTTCATACTAGGTGCACCATAGAATCCCCTCGGGTCTTCCGAAGATGCACCACACGAACATGCTCTTGTCCTTTAATATCAGTCCCTTTTCCTGTATTCTTTCCCACTGTGTCTCTCTCTCACTTAATTCCTTAACATGTGCTGTCCCTGAGCTACCTTGTCCTAAGATATGCCACATTTTATATAAAACTATGATGGCTCAATCTCCATTTCTTTCTCCATTTCAGGGCCTTTGTTCAATGATTTTTTTTTAATTCTTAAGCCAGCATCTTGCTAAGTTAGTAAATTGCTCCTGTTGAGTCAATCTTGTAATCTTGCCTTGGTCTCCCAGAGTGCCGGGCTCACAGGCCTGTACCACCAGACCATGCTTCAAACTCTAGTTTTCCTCTTTTTTTTTTAATTGAAATCTTTATTGGTACATTACATATACACATCATGATTGCACTCAACAATGAGAATTTGTACCAGCATGTGACACAACTTAATTTTCAGAGTCCTTGAATGCCAGTGACTTCTTTCTGTAGCAGGAAGGAGTGAATGTAGGTCTCAGTGTCTTATGCATTTTAGGGTACATATAGGGGTTCAGGAAAAGAAGGGTTGAGATGTGGTTAAGGTAACAGTGGAGGTTTCTATTTGTAGCTGTGGCTGATATTTTACAAGCATTTGCAATTGCACCAAATTTACCATAAAAATATTTTTTCTATCAAGGGTTACTCAACCCAGTCCTTATGAAAACATACTCCTTGCATTAGCCTAATTTTTATTTTATCCTTTATAAACTAAGAATAATTTTCTTATTATCTGGAGATATGTGTCCTCTTCAAGTCTAAATTTCCAAGACTAAGTTTCTCTCATTTTTACTGACAGAACCTTGCACCATGTCCAGTTATCATGTTCTTAATCCTCAAGAAGTTTGGGGAAACAGTTCAGTATAGTGTTCCACATGTTATTACTTTAACTTTTAACTTTCCACAATGATTTTCCTATGTCTTGAGCACAGTATTAAGTGATTTGAAGAATGATAAACAGACACAATTCTCTCCCTCATGGAGTATCTCATTATGGAGAAAGTCAAATTTGGACAGTTATAAAATAATTTGGAAATGCAATGAGATCAACATGCCTGGTGTTTTTTTGGACTACAGAGAATAGCACAGATAGAATTAGAGTGGGGAAAAGGTCAGGCTTCCTAGTGGAGGTGCTTCCAGAACTAATTCATGAAGAATGCATTGATGTCTCCAGGGATGGAATATGAGGGTGATGTTTAAACAGAGAGGTCAACATGAACAAGGGCATAAACCTGAGCAAGGACACCACCTGAGCAGTCAGGGTCCTAAAGCATAAACTTCAAGCTGACAAAAGTAAGATAGGAAGGGCCATGAATATGAAATTGAGAAGCTTGGAATTTATGCTGTTGGTGACAGTGAGTCACAGCAGGGCATCTGCACTGTGAAGTCACCAGTGTGTGTGAGAAACACACCTGCAGGCACTGTGGAAGATGGATGGAAGAGAGACAAGGTAGGAGGCAAGGAGATGAGTAAACAAGCTCCTGAGGGCTGGGATTGGGGCAGTGGTGGAAGCAAGACGATAAAAACCCCAAAAGGAGGTATTTTTAGGGCAAAAAAAGAGGTGTAATTTGGTTAGTGAGGGGAAAGAAGTACAAGGAGAGGGAAGTCTAAAACATGTTTCCAGTAAACACAGGTGACAAAAAAGACAGCACAGAAAATTCAGATGCGGGTAATTTAGGGAGAGATTGAGGATCTGATGGCAAATTTACAATGCCTATGGATTATCTAGAATACAGTAGACTATAGTAGATGGATATTATAAGTAGGGATTTCTGAAGTGTCTAGGCAGGAAAAAAAGGTTGTGAAATTTATTTGCATATAAGTAATAACTGAAATAATGACAAAAGATGATGTGTTTGAGGGGGTAGTTCTTTGAACTGTCAGCTATATTTCATATTTGATATTATTTCCAGCAAGCACAGCAGACTTGTTCACTGGTTTCAAAGAATGGCTATTTAATGCTATCTCCTATGTATGTGACTTGCACATATTTTTAAAATATGCAATTCATAGATATGTTTCAATTTTCATTTGCAAATCAAAATATGTACAGGTAAGCAAATTAGTATAATTATTGCCATTACTTTATAATTGAAATTTGAAGTGTGGTATTCAGTATTGGCTTTAAAGTAAAACCATAGTTCACTATTTACAAATAGTTTCCAGGTAACATTCCCAAGGATACTGTGTTTTTCTTAAAATCATCCCCAATTTATACTCCAAGACTTTTTACACAAATGTATAGCACATACAACATTCAGATAGGTACCTAAAGCCAAAAAGAAAACAAGCGATTTATTTTTATAATAAAATAAATACTTAGTATAATAAAGTGTTTTCCTGCAGTTAAAAAATATATTTTTGTGGCTTTACAAGTAATATATACTATCTGTGGAAAATGTGCTAACCAGAGGAGAAGAGAAATATAAAAAGGACAATTTAGAACACTCCTAAGCTTCCAACTCAAAAATTTAAAGTGCATGCATATTAAAATTTTATGAATATAGAATAAATATATTTTACAATCTTATAAATATGGCTATCAGTGTAGGTTTATAGTTTCTAGGCACGTCCGTCCATGTCTATATCTATATCTACATCTGTGTCATCTATGACAATGAAGAGGTGGAAGATCAAGGACAGCCAAACGGTGTCCACCGGGCCGAGGGATACAAGTGGAATGTGTGCTATGTAGTCACTAGACATTTGCCTTTTACTTGATTAAAAAAAACAAAACCTGCCAACTATTTACATTTAGATAATTTGCTTTAAAGAAAAATAAATGCTACTGTCAGGAGAGCTTCCTTCACTGCCTTCAGAAGGTTGCTTCCGCTCCCCCAGCAGCTCACCCTTGGCGGGTCAGAGGAGAGGCAGTGTGTTCTCTTGGGTCTCACCACGCTTTGTGCAGAAGTCCCCGAATCCACTCTGTTTCCAAGCCACGACCACTACCATGGGCGTTGCCCTTGCTTCTGAAACCTCTAACTTGTCATTCCTTGTAGCCTCTTGCAGTGTCTCTCTCTCTCTCTCTCTCTCTCTCTCTCTCTTTCTCTCTTTCTCTCCCTCTCTTTCTCTCTCTCTTCTTTATTGCTCATATCTAAGATCCATTGTGCAAGAGCAGCTGTGCCTTCAGATTCTAAGCCTTTTCTCTGTTACTAACTATTTAAATTCACTATTCGAGGTTAAACACAGGGTTATGCACAATGAACTATACCTCCAGCCTTGATACTGAGTCTTAATTGCTGAAGTGAAAGTTTGGCCTCTTGATTACTGAGCATGGAGTTTTAACCACAGAGACTAATTCTAAACCATCTATTAAAATAATTTTGTGATATTCATGTATGTGATGCTACTCACCACACCATTTTAATAGTGATATATAAATATAGCTTTTCTATAATTGTTGAAAATAGAGTCGAAAAGTCAAATTCTATGAGTATTTATGAAGCTTGTTATGCACATTGCCAGATTTCTTTCCAAAAATCTGTAATAACTTGGAATTCTACAATCTATCAATATGAATGTTTATCATATACGCTATAGATGGTAAGGGCTATTTATACACTTTTAAGTATTAGTCCTGATTTTTAAAAAATATATTATTTTACTTTAATAAAATTTATTGTTAGCAGAGCTTATATTCACTCTAATTGTTTGTTAACTAGTATCTTAGAGTCTATCATGTATCTAAGCACATCCTCTCCTAAGGTTTAAAGTTATGGTCACTGAAATTTTAAATAATTTGTAAAAGACCTTTATATATTAAGAGTATTCATGACAAATACTTTTACTATTAATATTAATACTACTTTTACTATTTGACTTTCTCTTCTGACTTGTCTAACTAAAGATATTTTAAATTGTCATGAAGTTGACAAGCTCTTTTCTGGAGAATTTTTCTATAGCTTTGGAGTCCAATGATATGAGTACTTATAAAGCGTGTTACAAACATTGTCAAATTCCCTTCCAAAAATGTATAATAAATTATGATAGTCAAATAAATAACAACCTACATATCCTCCCTCTCATTTCCTCTGGTGGCTGTACATTCATAATGCACTGTCTCCTAATCTTCCCTGAACAACATCTGGTCCATTTACCTTTTAGGTTTTACTGTCACTCTCATGCTTCCCTATGTCAAGATCAGACCTTACCTGATCATTGAGCATGAAGCAATGACATTTCAAATACAAGGTGTTTTACTTAACTGTATTATTCCACTTCCGGTGAGGTCCCTGATGCTTCCATTCCACTGATGAATTATGCTTCATACAAGAAAAACAGGTTACTCAGTACATGATGTGGCTGGGTAAGGGTCAGGTCATGTCAGCAACTTCCACTTCAAATGATCAGCTCTTCTGGGATAGAGCATAGATCCTGCAATTGTGTAGCTATGTAAGTTGGCAAATGGATGGAGACAAATTATTTTTTACTAATACATGGGTCTAGTAATATCCTGACCCCATGCTTTTAGTGAGACAGGAGAAGACTAATGAGAAAAGAGGGTGAATATGGAGAGAAGAACAATGCAGAAGAGCTGCTGCTGAAGGTGAATATCAAGCCACACAGCCCACAACCACCTCCAGGCAATGGTGGAACAATGTATCATTAATAAAAATATGGTTATGGACATTTTCTGGAAATGACAAAATTCAACATGCTTCAATAAGCACTAGGGTCTTACTGAGTCTGCAGATGAGTCGAGATGGCAAAATAATGACAATGATTACAGGAAAGACCTTTAATTTTGGTAATAGAATATCCATTCAGGCCAGAAATTTTAAGACAGGTTAGACTGATTGAGACTTGTAGGTCCCCCCATAGAAATTACTGTGCACACAAGAGTTAGCTTGAAAAACAGTACTTAGCTTGTCAGTACTTAGCTTGAAAAACATTTGTGGCAACGAAATAAGATAAACTATTAGAATAAGTGAAGCAAGTTAGTGAATATATTGAAATATTTTCAAAACAATGCAATATATAATTTGTCTTAGTTCATGGAAATGAAAGTTTTGTGGTAGTACTTATTTCTCCTCCATAAGAATCTTTCTTGGTCTGTGTACTGTGTACTTTCTTGGTCTTGTACTGTGAGTGACTACTTTCAAAATGAGGATACATGGTGTATTAACTATTTTTCTCTGATTATTTTCACATGAAATTTTTCCTTATATCTTATAAATTAAAAGAATAGTGGCAAAGACAGATCAGGCCAGGAGAAGAGCATGCAGATGGGCCCAGAGATAATGAAAACTGAAGAAAGCATGTTTAAAGATGCCTATGGTAGCAAAAGCTCAAGGGAATGTGGAATTAGGAGCGCATGGGATGACTGGAGAGGCTGCTTCTGTGTTTTGAGGAACTTGTGTTCTAAACTAGGCTGTATCTTGTATACTTTTGGTATTGAAAAAGTGTTTTTAGTGAAAACATGAGTTCTGATGTAACATCCTTAGGATGACAGTGACTTAGGGAAGATGAGGAGAAGGCCTGCAGATGGAAAGAAAGGAGAGGAAAAAGGGTAATTATGAAGCAATCACATGAATACGGGTAAAGTCAGTGTGCAATGTAGCACTTGCAGAGAACCATGCAGGTACTGAGGGAATAAAGAGATAGAATCTCTGACTTAATGTGAATGAGGAAGGAAAAGCCTCAGATGACCTACATTTCTAGCTTGGCTGACGGAGTGGATAGTACTGTGATTTACTTATGACTCATATCCATCAATTTATGACTCAGAAACATGATAAGACATTGCTCCTTCCTACTTCAGTATGAAAATTGTAAAGGAAAGAGAAGAATCAGTTGCAAAAGCAAAGACTGAGTGACATTGTAGGACCATGAAGAGTTCTGATATAGGAATTTATGAAATGAATATAAGGCATTGGTCCCATGTATAAACATAAGACATTGAACACTTCATTATTTGAGATAAGAAAGCCTCTACACAGGTACAGATAGGTGAGAAGAACCAGCTGGATGAGCAGTTTTAATACTTTGCATTGTGTGACTTCCCTCCTTGATTTTTCCTGTTACCACCATGCGCTGCAACAAATAGCTGATTCCAGTTCAGCTTGGTGTCACATTGCACCAGTACATACACCATTGCTCTAGCTCTGCTTCATTCAAACACACACTTTTTAAAGACAATTTCACATATCTTATACAAAAATGCAGAACAGTCCCAGGTAAAAGTCAAAGGCTATAAACTTTTCAGCTTCTCTTTTTGTCTGAGGTTCTTTTTCTTACTGTGTGGAATCTTATTATTTTAGTTGTGTTATTTCAGTGTTATTTTGTTGTTTCTCTTGTATAATTCTAACTTAATTCCAGATTCCTCAGACTTGAGTACAAGTCAATATTCAAAATAATTTCTGTGCCTTTGGTCTATCGTAGCCATCCTATCTGTACTAAAATGTTTATTTCCTCCTCAGTATGCTTCAGTATGGTAACTCCAATCACCCTTCCCATGAAGAATAGGTTTATATTGCTGATTGCCACAACCTTATCCACGTGAAGTAACACTCATCTAGCGTATCATAGTTCTGAATGTCAGAAGTCCAATGTGGTGTGGTTTTCAGTTCAATGTTGTCAAGGCTGAAATCAAAGGCTGTGTTCTTTTTCAGTGCTTTAGGGAGGAATTTCCTCCCAAACTTATTTGGAGTTTTGGCAGAATTCAGTTTTTTTGCTGGTTACAGAACTGAAGTCCTCATAGCTGTGCCATCTTAAAACCAAAAGTATCACACTAAACCCTTCTTATGCTTTGACTTTTCCTGATTTATTTCTTCCTGTTCTGATGTTCAGAGCTCATGTGATGACCACTCATGCACGTGGATAACCCACAGCACCCCCTCATCTCAAGGTCTTGTACCTAACAAAGCTGGCTGCATCTACAAAGTTCATCTTGCCAGGGAACATATTTACGGATGCCTTGCAGGGACAGAGGACACCAAAGCTGTTTAGAAATCTGCCTACTACATCTCTGTCTATTCCCACCCTCAGAATTTCCCGACCTGGGAAAACTCCTCTCCATTTAAAAAGGGCACTTCAAAGACCGGTTGCTCTATTACTCACCTGATAACATTTCACCAGATAGAGCATCAAAAAAGAATCTCCCTCCTTCAGCTCCATTATGACTCCCTACTGCCCAAGTCTCGCTACCTACTGTTCATTTTTAATATTATGGTTTAGTCACAAATCTCTTTTGGTTTTCACAGATTTAAAGCCATTTTTCCTCCAGAAACAACTATACTATCAGGAAGCTGATTTCACTCAAATGATACTTGTGCCTCAATTTTGCCGCTTAATTCTCTCTGCCTGACTCCTAGGGCTCAAGATCTACATTGAGTGCCTTTCCCACTGTACTGATGTATTTTAAGGAACTTTCTTGAGGTATAGTCATGTTTGAGGAATTATAATTCTATCAAAAACTAGAAACTTATTCGCAAGGACAAAGAAAACGTATAGTTCTAACTTAGCATCTCAGTCTTCATAATATAAAAGTAAGGGATGAGGTTACTGGTAAACTAGACCAAGATATTTTCACAGAAAATGTGAGTTTCTAAGAACTTCCATGACAGACAAGAAATGTGTTTCATCAAAAAAAAAAAAAAAGTTATTTTTAAAGAAGAAAATTTTCATCTTATATTTCTGGGAGAAGCAGTGAAACTTTCTTTTCTATACAATCTTATAGTTCTAGTAAAACTTTCTTTTCTCCCCATATTTGTATCAATTCTGTTTCCTTGTCAGGCTCTTACATATATCTTAAGTACAGCTGGTCTATGAGTTCTATTTAGAGTCCACCATTCTTTTCATTTGCACCAAAGCAACAGAGCAAAGGATCAGGTATGCTTTAGAATAAAATCCTATTTAGAAACTAGAGGCATAGGAAAAACAGTCCCCTATAAATTCCTAAGTGGTAGTACTATTATCCTTCTAGCCTCTCAAACTAGGAACCTGAGTCAGATATAACACTCCCTGCTAAGGACTATCAAATATTTCCCTCCAAATATCACCTCTTCTCCAATTCCATAATTTATAGCCCTTTTGCAACTTTGGGTTGGATTACTGAAAGTCCCTAAACTGGTCCCTTGGATTCTGGCACTCTTGGATCTCGGCCCCTTAAATCCATTTTATACCCACTGAAAAGGTGGCCCTTCCAAACTACACATCTAGCCATGTCACTTTCCTGTTTGAACCTAAGGAGACTTCCTTTCCCTGCAATAAAGATAATATTGTTTGGTGTAGTTAAGCAAGGCACTCTGTAACCTGTTTATCTCTAATCTCATTTCTTACTTGCTTTTACTTTCTGTCCCACTGATAATGAGTTGTTAGCTGCTCCTTCCTTAGCTTTCTTCATTCAGTTAGTTGCTCAACAGATTCTTGGGCTACCTTATCTAGTAGGAAAGTTATTTTCCTGTCCTGATTCCATCTCATCCCTGGCTAAATCTTACTCTTCATTTAAAGGTCTCCTCTAGCATTAATCCCACCATGAAATTATTCTGGACTCTTTCTCTTCTTTCAATCTCTATAATACTTTTATCCTGTTTTTCCACTTAATTCTACTTACACTTGTATTATTTGGTGTATCTGTTTTCTCCTAGTAGGCAGTGAATTCATTAGGGAAGGACTGTATCCTACTCCTCATTCAGTCCCAATATCTAAACTTGTGCTAAGCACAAAGTGTAATGTTAACTGGAAAAAAGTAAACAATGAATGAGAAATTGAATCACTGCAACTTCAGCTCTTTGTCTTTCAAGTCTGTCTTGCTACTTCCACCTGGCCTCTAGACAATCTATTTTCCACTTAGCCTGGAGGAAAGAGTGGGGGAAGAAAAGAACTACCACAAAGCCATAAAACCTGCGAAGAGTCTTATTTAATTGAAATTTCCCTTTATTAAAACTTTTAAGATGACCTAGTGTAATGGGAAGAGGGATAGGAAATCACGTCTGGCCCAAAGAGCACTTCATTTAATCTAGATGACTGGGAAAGTTTCTGAACGATGGTGTGTATTTGAAGATGTTCTGGATTCTGTCAGCAGCTCTGCAGAACACAGAGGACACAATATGTCTCTTGAGCAATTGCCCTGGCACTTACACATGTCCTTTGCGCTTGAAATAATCTACTCATTCCATCTCCCTTACACACCGGAGACCACAACAAAGCTAGAGGACTCAGAACAAAAAGTAACTGAACAAGAATCCTTATTTTAATCATGACTCTGCAAAAAAAAAAAAAAAATCTAAATTGAGTTCTAACATCCCTATCTCAGATATACACATGCAAATGCTTGCATACACGCACACACACATACACCGCAAGCATAGCTCAGAGGTTTCTGATCTTTCTCTAAGGCATGTGGCATATTAGAGTGAGTTTTCAAAATAAATCACCCTATCCTCTCACCCAGATAGAATAACCTTGTCTTTGTGGCTACCTTTTCAACTGTGAAGGGATCATTGCTTCAAGAAGACCTCACATTGGAGTTTATTCCCTGTCTTCCTGTTCTAGCAGTTTGCTCCAAGAGAACACTGATTTGGGGATAACAGAATTTTTTCTAACCTGAGGAACCTGACATAAGTAATTATTAGCAAAGGCCAGCAATGAAAACAAAAATCTCCTAAATATTTTAGGTTGAAAGTTCTGTAACTTCAGTTTTCTCTTGTGTAGAATAAAATGTATTTATATGGAGTATACAAGCATGTGTGCCATGCTTCTCTCCTTTGCTTTTTTGTAGAGAGTAAACAAGAGTGCAAAAGTGATAGCTTCTTGAAGGTGATAAAATACTGTCTCCATGCAAACTCACATTAGTAATGGTTGTAATGATGTCAGAAGAGTAAGATTACTCTTACAAGACTGTCAGGGTCTTGCTCTGAAGAAAAGTCCCAGGTCACCTCTTCATAAATGACCACAGAACCATATTGCTATAGGACTTGCTTTGGCATTCTCGATTGACTTTGACATTCTTGATTCTCATTCCATGATTGGCAACCAGGAAGTAATCCAGGACATTTTCCAATACTTTCCAATCATAAAATCATACAGAGTTTGGCGTAACTCATAAATCTATCTCTGTAGCCCTTTTGTGGGGAATTCTGGAAATGAGTATGTCTGTTATTATCACTTATCCATTCTCCAATGCATGGACTAGCAGTGACGCATTCCAGATGCCCTACCAGATGGCTAGAGTCCCAGAGAGGAGGTCAGCTTACAGCTTAGGAGCATGGAAGCAGTTCTAAAACCCTTCATCAGAACATCAGAACTCCGAGC
The DNA here is from genome assembly GCA_004026965.1 of Petromus typicus. Taxonomy (NCBI): domain Eukaryota; kingdom Metazoa; phylum Chordata; class Mammalia; order Rodentia; family Petromuridae; genus Petromus; species Petromus typicus. Next base: position 14,301 of record PVIR01019731.1, read on the forward strand.
AAGGGGATCCTTGGTGGTGATTAAGGGATCTATCCACTGGGTATATTATTCTTTATCCCAGAGATCCTGAGGTTAGTCAAATGTCTCACATGTTGTAGTCTATCCATCTACCCCTCAGAGCACCACCCGCAGTCTTCCACTGACTTAACAGGACATTTTTGGTTCAGAGCCCACTTTATTGTGACAAAGTCAGACAAGTGTGCATTTGCAGTCTTACTCAGGTGAGAACTTAAGAGGGATGAGCACGTGGCAGAGAAATGTCTCTTCGATTTATCTGTCTTAATGTGACAGAAAAGGTTGCACCAACAGCACTCTTTGCTTCCTGCGCTCTGACCCCGCCGCCACAAAATGAAGACATGCCTATATGTTTCTGCTGTTTGTCAGAGACACTTGCACCCTTAATTCTCAACCTGCAGCAATTTACCTTCAACATCCTCCCTCTCCATGTGCTGTATATAGTTGTTGGTGCTGACATATGGACATTTTCCAGTTCTTATCTAACATAACTTTTATTACACTCTCCATCTAAAATGTTTGGCCTTGCAGCCTTCAGTCAAAAACATTCTATTGGAAGTACATTTCTCTTTTTGCTCCCTCAGCCTCAAAATACCTGGCATAAATTTCTGCTATATTATTTTTCACACATTATTATCTTGACACAAATTTTGACTTCCTTATAGATTATGAGTCCTTGAAGAAAAAGCTATTTCTTTTCATCATTATGTACTAAAAGTACATTCCTAACTCGGAACACATACTAACATTGTTTTGAATTAAACCTTTTTGAGATTATCCGCCATTAAGGCTTTTAATGTTCATTATTACTTCTCTAATATTTATAGCAAATTTTCCATAGTTATCCCAAATGGCCTATGCATTTTCAAATAGTTGCCTGAAATTAGAGATACAGTATAGCCATAGATATGAGCCAAATTAACTAACATAAAAATGCTAACCTTTAAATTTCACATTCTTACCAACCAAAATATCTAAACATATATTTTTACATTAAATATGATATTTCAGAAAACTTTTATTATAGAATATTTGACTTCTGTGGTATTATTTAAAAAATAGAAAAAGAACAAGAATATTTGTTATTCTAGATTAAATTTCGTGTCTCTGTACCACAACTGCAATTCCATGTAATATAATTTTCCACAGCAATAAAATAAAATAAAAAGTATCAACCACTTAAAAAAAACATGTTTGAGCATTGTTTAAACATAATTATCATATTTTGAGCAAATCTGTGGCAAAATTTTAGAAATATTTTATATAAACATTGGATAAATCGATTCTAAATTGACAATGTTTAAATAGTTAGTACATGTAGAGACCACATATCTCAATTTTGTCTGGATACTCCAGGCTTTCTCTTTACTCTCTTGGCACAGTCATTAGGACCAACCTCTTTCTTTCTAAAAAGGTCTCTATTTGAATCATAAAATTAAGACCATACTGTTCATAGGAACACACACAAAAAAGGTGATAGTGGTTAATGTTTAATTTTTGACAAAATTGATAGGAAATGTAACATTTCCATTATTTAAAACTGTGTAAGTTTAAGATGTACAACTTATACATATATGTATGTATGTATGTATATATATGTATTTGTGTGTGCAGGTATCATATATATCACATATATGTATATATATCACATATATGTACATGTGATACAAATACATAGATATAGATATAAAATTAACTTACTCATCACCTCAGATAGTTCTTTTTCTGTCACTATTTTCTTACCTTCCTCTCTCCCCTCTCTTTCCTTCCCCTCTACCCTTCTCTTCCTTGTCACCTTTCCTCTCCTCTCTTCTCCACTCTTTTCCTTTCCTGAAATTTGGAAGGTTATTTTTCTTTGTTTTTTGTCATGATAGGATATTAACTTTTCCAGCCCTTTTCTGGAAACTATGGAAATGATCAGAACATTTTCAGCCTTAATTCTGTTACCATGGTATACCCCTTCATTCATTTTCATATGTTGAGCCATCTTTATATTCTAGAAGTAAATCTCATTTGATTGTGATGTGTAATTCTTACTCTATGCTGTTTTATACAGTTTACTACTATTTGTTTTTTAATGATCTCTTTCTGTACTGGAACTTCCACTGTACATGTGTTGTGTCATTGGCAGTGTCCCATAAGTTCTTCATTCTTTTTTATTTTTATCTCATTAGTTTTCTGACTGGAAAATTTTAAGTAATTTGTCTTTGAGTTTACTAAACCTTCCTTCTAATTTAAGGTGTCAGTTATTATAATTCTATGATGGATTTTTCAGCTCAGTCCTTGCAGTCTTTAGTTCAAGCATTTCTTTCTTTCCTCTATATTCTATTCAGGCCACCATCCTATTTCCTTTTAGATATATTCTATCTCACAATATATACTATATATACTAGAACTCATTTCCATGAATTTTTTAATCTGAAGTCTGAGCAGCAAGATAGGTATGTGTGATATAAACTGTACCACCTTATGCTTAAGTATGACTCAAGGATTTTGCTCAAAGTATCTATATCTTCATAAATAATTATTTAGAAGGACATACATGTCAAATTGAAAATCACATCGGGCCGGGGATTTAGCTCAGTGGTTCCAGTGCCTATCTTGCAAGCGCAAGGAGCTGGGTTTGATCCCCCAGTAACCACATACAATACTGGGTGTGGAGAGTCACCCCAGCAGCAACCAGTACCACATACCACAGTGCCGGGCGTGGTGGCTCACGCCTATAATCCCAGCACTCAGGAGGCAGAGGCAGGAGGATTGCTGTGATGTGAGTTGGAGGCTGAGCTCAGGGCCAGCCTGAACTACAAGGCGAGACCCTGTCTCAAAAAACCTAAAAAAAAAAAAATATATATATATATATATATATATATATATATCACATCATGTCCCCTATTCCAATTTAGCAGTAGCCCATTGAAAAGGAGGTCAAGTTATCCTCTTTCTTATGGATTAAACTAAATTAGAAAACCCAGGTTGGTGGAAGAGGCATCACGCGGCTGCAGATACTTTCACTGCTGAGTTGAATCAGCACCATAAACACTTCCCCTGCTTTCACTCACTAGGGGCTGAACTTACCAAGTGTCACTCAAGAAGACCAACGGTAGTAAGGACCTAAGCAGCACCAGAGATCTCCTTTTCTCAATTCAACATTCAGGTGATTATTCCTGCTTCCCTAAGGTAGACTGAGTAAATAGAGTGTGATTGTTAAAAATTAACGCGTTAGAAACTAAGAGAATGATACCAAAAAATCAACAAATCAGAGTTGTTTCTTTGAAAGGATAAACTGCGATTTGTCTATTCTAATGAATGAAGAAAGGGGTGTTTAGGTAAAGGATTACTGGAGCACAGTTCCAGTACATCTGTGGATGACTGACATGGAGACCGCAAACCAAAGAGGAGCAACTCCCCCTGATGTCAGTGAGTGGCACTGACCAATGCTTGTAACCTGGGCAAAATACAAAGGGAAAGAAGGAACAAGTCTGCTCTTGGCTCTTCAGAAGCACTCTGGTCTTTGCCATTTCCTTTGAATGTTAGTTTCGCATTCTTTCAGACTTTTAGCACAGAAACTTTCTGACAAAAACTTACAGCAAACTGTAGTGAGCATTAGGCCTTCCATTTTAGGATGGACCTTCCCGCTTTCCAGCGGACAGGCAGCCATTTTTGCATCCTTCCAAAACTCTGCTTCCCTAGTGAATTCTAACACAGTCAAATAGCTGAAAAAAAAAATGTTTTTCCTTACCCTGTGTCTCAGTAAGGGCAAGTTCTATATTTTGACCATAAAATAGTAGTAGGGATTGAAGTGAATAATCTATGCCCATAGTCCTGAGCATTGAAAAATTTGATGGTAACCATATTTTCAGGTAATAACATAAAAGTAACAATATTGATGCCTCAGAATAAAAGTAATTCAAAGTTTATTCAATGAAATTCCTTCTTTCAAAAGAAAGGAGAGGAGTAACAGAGAGTAAAACAACCCAAATACAGGATCAGAGGAAACATTAAAAATAAAACTATGGAAGCAGATTGGTTCATAAGGTATCTGTACCTATCATTTTAAAGGCAAGCATCATATTAGAAATGTGTTAATAAAAACAATACACAAAAATATAAGTACATTAGGGATTCTTCCAATTCAAATAACAGTATTATATTCAATATTGACAATTTAGTATTAAACAATGTGTTTCTATAGAAGCTTTTATAGAGGTAAAATACTAGACTGCAATGATGAATCATTGAAAGAGGACATGTATCTTCTGAAACACACAGATTTGAGATGAAATAGTATCCACATGACGTATTCATCATAGGACACTGGTCTTGCTGGTTGACCTTGCCTCCTACCCTTGCCTTCTTTGTGACAGCCACTTCTTGGGGTAACCACACATACAAGAATAGTGTCCTGGTTCCCTGGAGCATACATTATAATGGAGATCTTGAAAGAAACAGATTAATCTGAAATTGCTTTGAATGTAAAGATGTCTTAATCTGCCTTCTCTTCCAGTAAATAGTTACTTTGTAACCTGAAGACCTTGCAATGGAACTAATACCCTAAATTGCTTTGGTTTTCTTCTCAACTTCCTATGAATATAATACTGAAATACATTCTGGGTCTTACAGTGTCCAAACTGAAAATTCATGTGAGATCATTACAAATATGTATTCAAATGTGTGGAGGATAGACTAATCTAATTCCTTCTATAACAATTTAAATCTCAGATGGTTTCTATATGGTTATAATGCCCTTCCTACTCATTTACCTGGAGTATGACCCTAAATATTTTCTAAAATACATTTATTAACGTTGCACTGTACATTTTAATTCTTAGTGAATGTTTACTTTTGCAGTTTTTACAACTGGGACAGCCAGATAGCTGTTTGTAATTCAAGTCCCAATTATCAAGTGATTGATGACAACCCAGATGGCTTACTTTTCAAATATAAAAAAGACAGAAAAATTCTCAATGTGGATCCAAAGGTAATTCTGATTCATACTTATATTTATCTTCATACTTCTGTTCAAATTTTATTGTTTCTACAAGTATTCAAAACTTGAATAGTTGACTCATTTAAGATGTTTTACATTTAAAGATAAAAAATTTTTAAAACAATATGTATTTTCTTTTTTAAAAAACTCCAAAATTTAATCTTCAGCAATTAATGAGAAAGAGTTAAGGGTCATTTAAATAGACCTTCATTCAGGTGAGAACACGTCCATGTCCAGCTACAGGAAGAGATGAACCAGTGAGCACTTTTTGTGTTCAACATGATCCTGGACATGTCCACTTGCAACTGCTCTTATTTAGGGAGCAAGATTCTAACTTCACATTTGTGGCCTGAATCTTAACATCTGTATATGTGGCTAAGACTTACAAGAGTACAGCCATTAGTATATATCTAATGATCTCTTGGAAAGCATGTTACCTTAAATTTTTTGAAAACATGCCCCACATGAATTAGTTAAAAGAGTAAATATTCTTATCCGACATGTTTTCAAAGACTGCTATTGTATTGCAACTGTTTATCATGACCCTATGTCCGGGGATGAAAGTGCACAGTGTGCATAGTGTCACTGTGTGCTGGGATTGTTCAGATTTCTTCTTTAACTTTTGAAATATGTTACTCATATTCACATGACAATATCAATCCAAACTCCAGAGACAAGAAAAATATTCCTTTAGAGTGAAGCAAATAAGAATTAGAGGGCATTTGTTGGTTTGGAGGCAAGAATGAGTCATAAGTAAGGAGGAGGAGGCAGCGTTTAAATTTTTTTTCTAAAAACTATCCAGAGATTTGAAATCAAAATGCTTTCATAGCCACTTAGTACAGTCTGGCTCACTGAAACACTCAGTAACTATGTGTCGAAAGAATAAAGGAATAAAATTCTATAGCAAGAAGTGGATTGTGTCTGCAGTCCATGAAAACCCGAGGAGGGGTTTAATCGGGAAAGAAGCCTCTTTCCCAAGTGTGAGTCTAGAGAGTCGCAGGCCAAGGTCGGGTGGGCAGCACCATCATCATCTGGACAGGGTGATCCTGGTCCCCAGACACAAGAGAAGAGTGTAAAGGGGTACAAATGACCTGCCTCCTCTGCCTTTTAAGAAAGTTTTCCCACCATTAGTCTCACATGTCCCATTGTAGGAGCATAGCCATATCTAATCATACTGACAATGTTAAGTGTAACCATACGCCAGGTGCCTTCGTCGTGCACCCTGCTCTTTACTGCATTGGGCTAAGAGAGGTTTAGTAGACAACTAGCACTTTCTGACACATGCAACCTCTTTCCAAAGAATATTACTGTTTCTTGATCTCAGGCTTCTGGGTGAAATAGAGTGCTAGATCAATCTATGAGTACCAAAAATGTTTATCAGCCCATCTGCTCTCTTTACTAATGGGTGTCAAAATGTGATTAGTTGAGGCAAGTATTGAAAACATAAGCATTCTGGGCCAGGGATTTAGCTCAGTGGTTCCGGCACCTGCCGCACAAGTGCAAGGGCCTGGTTCGACCCCTGGTAACCACATACAACAATGCTAGGCATGGAGACTCATGCCCACCAGCAATCAGAACCACATACCACAGTGCCAGCTGTGGTGGCTCACGCCTGTAATCGCAGCGTTAGGAGTAAGAGACAGGAGGATTGCTGTGAGTTCAAGGCTGAGCTCAGGGCCAGCCTGAATGACAAAAGCAAGACCCTGACTAAAAAAAAAACAAAAAAAAACAAACAACAACAAAAAAAAAACTTCAGCATTCACTCAACTTGATAAATAATATTCAGAATCCTTTCCTTTAGAATACTAAACCGTATACATAAGTGTTAGATTAACAGTTTCATGAAGATATGCAAAACAAATCTTCTAATCAATTTTAAAAGATATTAGAAATAACCTATTCAAGGGTCTAGCTTTTAAGAAGACATATTTCAAGAATGAATTATTTTTATGGACTTAGGGAATCATCATTGAATGCAAACTGTTACTTGAACATAAGTAACTAAGACTTTCACTTCCAAAATAAACAGCAATGAGATTTCAAAGATTTAGTCAATAATACGAGAAATATAACATCACCTTCTTCTTTTCTAGAAGAAAAGTATTTGAAGAAAAGTTTTTCAAATCTTGAAATAAGAACAAGGATTTAGCTAATCAGTGATAAAATAAAAGCTTACTTAGTGAACCCTTGATGATATTGGGGTATTTTTTTTTACTTGTGATCTCTTTTACACATGTATTTTAATTTTTTATTTTTGAAGATTAAATTTTAATGTCAGATTTTTCAGAAAGTCATCCTGACCTTGAATATCAGTGAAAGAAACTCTGCATCTTACTTTGCTCTTAACTGGCTGCATGGCCTTGATAAATTTGATGAATCTTCCTGCACTTTAACATTGACAACTGCAGGATGAGGGTTTGTTTTACTTGTTTGTTTCATTTTGTTTCTCATCTCTGGAGTCCCTTTCAGCAACCATTTGAATCTCCAGAAAACCTGGCTCCACTGAAACCCAAAGTACAGGCTTAACAGGCATCCATTGTACACGAACCGAAGTTTCAAAAAACCGTGTCCACACAAAGACAGAAATTGCAAGAGATATGGCATACTGTCTCAAATATAAGTAAAATAATAAGTAGATTTTATTTTTATGGACCAGGTATAAAACTAGCATATATTTTTCCTGCATAATTTCTCATTCATCCTCTTCAAAGATCATTGATATTTGATATTTCATACATCCAATATAACATTCTTTACACACACACCTACTGGAGGAATCAGCTGGTGTCTATTTTTAAAACTATAAATTAAATGAAAATAATTCCATTTTTTACTTGATATTTTTCCTAACAATTTTGCTTGAAATTCTTCCAAAGATGAACATCTCCTAAACCCATCAGTTAAGGTGCTGTAAAATTTTTGAAGCAAATACAGCTCAGCTCTGCTTTCTTTTTATTTCAAGTACTCTCTGTGAAATACTTTTTGCTTAAAATTAAAGAGGTCAAGATAAATGAAAGGTTGAAACAGTGGTAAACAGGATGTGTTTCCTTTGTACAACACAGATGTAGACTCATTAGTTCTGAAGTGCGGTTCTCATGAAACACACTTGTTTGTGAATGTAAGAATGGAAAAAGAAAACTGTGCAGGTCTTAGAACAAGTAATATGAGTTTTTTGGTCAAGAAATTCCAAATGCAATAAGAGTTTGGTTGCATTGAAAACAGGACCACTGGCTTGAACTTCCCTGCAGCTGTGAAACATCTGGAACAAATAAGGCAAGTTTCTATTTTTGAGTGAAGAATGCTTGTCTGAGTGATTCACACCCACCAAAATGTTTCCAGTATATTATCTTTAGAGAGCTTGAGTAGAAGCACTTTGCACTCATTTCTCAGTATTGTGTGCACAGATAAATCATATACGCATTATAAAATTATTTTTAGAAAAGATTAAGCATGGGAAAGTTTGCCTTCATTCTTACCACAATCTAGGTACTGGCATGATACACCATTAAGATGAGAGAACAGAGAGTATGGAATAGTTGAAGCAGGGAAAAAAATCTTATTTACACCAGCTTTTATCACTATATTACTTCCATTCAATAAAATGGAAAATGCCCTTGAGAATCTATTGCTTGGAAGAAAAACTTGGTTGATAGGTATTGAAAAAATATGCACTGAAAAAAAATAATTGGATAGATCATTCCCTCCAAAAAGCAAGCAATAGTAATAATTATGCTACACTATAAAAACTGAATAGATTTTACCACTAATATTTCATACATAAAAAATAGTAAGAATCGTATTGTAGCCATTCCATTTTATATCCACCCAAATAAGTCAGAAAAAAAATTAGGTGAATTTACTATTGGAAAAAGTTTTGTAGAAGTTGTGGAGAAATCTTTGTTTTGGTGTATGCTTTCATATCTTCTTGTGTGGTCCCAGGAATATGTAATTTAATTTATCTCAGGCTATTAAATTAAAAATTACTTTTGACTTGCACTAGATTCATCTTAAGTGACCTGCTAAAAGTGATATAGTTAATTATTAGTAGGGTCTAACAATGAAGGTTAAATTTAAATATGAAACACCGTGGAGAAAGTAAAGAGTAAAAATTTAACCTTTGCCATACCTTTTAATTGCTAATAGATTTTTTAAAAAGAGAAATAGACATAACTTCCATGTAAGGTAATAAGTAGTAATTTACAGTAAAGAAAAATAAATACTTTGAGAATTCAGTTGAAAAGAGATGACTTTTTTAAAAATTCAAATCTTTATTGGTATATTATGAATACACATCATCATTGCTGACTTTTGATCTCGGGCAGAAACCAGCAGAGAGGGCTGGTGAGAGACAGCACTAAGAAAGTGTTATGTGATATTGGAGAGGGTCACCTTGTAGCTAGGACTTGAAGCATTATTAGGTATTAAATTTACACAGAAGGAGAGAACGTCAGTACTAGGGTTTAAATCTATTAGCCAAAATTCTCAAGTGTAGAAAAGATAAAAATTTGGGTAGTTTTGTTGAGCCATTACATTGGTTTCGGAGGATGAGAATTATGCCTAAAAATATCAGGAAAAGCACTGCAGACAGCCCTGATGAGGAGTTTGGACAGGGTATGACAGATGTGATAGAAAAGGAGGAATATGTACAGGCATTTGTGCAAGAAAATAACATTTTAAGCTAACAGTGGATTACAAGAAAGGGGACCTTCTGTAGTAGTTAGGAGACTTCAAATTGATGTTTTCAGTATTCTTGCTATCTGACCATTCAGGCAAAGACAAAACTTAGAAAATGTGTATCTGTCTAGAAGAGGCAGAGAAGAAATCTCACTTCCCTCAACGCTGCGAAAAGAAAGATATACTAGAACACCTCTTGCTTATACTTGCTTGTTAAATGTCTGACAACAGAAACCAAAGCATATTCAGAGGTCTCAGAGATGGTGTTGTTTGTGGTAAGTACATGGCATTGATGAAACAAAAGACAGTGCTATAGAATAATCTTTCTGAATGCATTGTTTCACAGAGCTCCTCATTTATCTGTTGTCACACTCCCCTGTACTATACCTTACTTCACTATCCCTTTTACTACCCTTGCTCCTCTTCATCAAAATGGTTCACTCTGTTCAGCCATAACAGTGAGCTACTTCATAATGCAAATTTTCATCAACTCTAACCCAACCTGAGTTGATTGGTAGCAATTCTTATCAGTTCACTGAACCATTTCCTCCTCCTTTCTCCTTAAAGTGACCAATCAGAAGAACTACAAGAACCACCCCTAAGAGTTGAATTGAATCCAAATATAATTAAGTCCAGAAATCTATATTTTTAAAAGTCTGCCCATGTGATCCTCGGAATTAGCTGGATTTGATATCTACTGCCTTACATTGTAGTAGTATATTGGCTATTACTTCATCTTACTGTTCATGCTGAAAGAAATCATACAACATGTAATAAAATGAAATTTAACACCTTTAATTTAAGTAGTTTAAATTATATATTCTAGGGCCGGGGAGTTAGCTCAGTGGTTCCGGCGCCTGTCTTGCAAGCGCAAGGGCCTGGGTTCGATTCCCCGGTAACCACATACCATAATGGGCGTGGAGACTCACCCCAGCAGCAACCAGTACCACATACCACAGTGCCGGGCGTGGTGGCTCACGCCTGTAATCCCAGCACTCGGGAGGCAGAGGCAGGAGGATTGTGACGTGAGTTGGAGGCTGAGCTCAGGGCCAGCCTGAACCACAAAGCGAAACCCTGTCTCAAAAAACCTAAAAAAAAATAAATAAAATAAATAAATAAATAAATAAATAAATTATATATTCTAGGGTCTGCATAAAAAGGAGAGAAAGTGCAGAGCATATACCAAAGACTTCTGGATAACCTTCACAGAAATACAGCCATGTTAGCTATTTCAGCTAATGAACCACTGCTGCTTCCCTATTATTTGGGGCATGATAGTGGGTGGAAGATTTGGATATGCTACTTAATTCTTGCCTTATCCTTAAACTTGATCTACTTATCATTGCCTCCTGTAGAGTCACTTTGTGAAATGTGTTTTTTCAGAGGCTAATATGAAATGACATACAGGGCAGAAACTTGTATAGGATATATTGTAAAAAGAACAGTAAGAAGTCTTTCTGGTTGTTTTGTTATTACATTCTTAGTACTAGAATCAATTCCACACGTGATAGGTGCTCAATAAACATCTGGGAAAAGAACCAATTGGATATTAACTATTTGCTAAAGAAATAAATGGTAGGGCCAAGAATAAATCCTGGGAACTCTGGAGGTTAACTTGAAAGTATTTTAAGATCTCGGGTCCTAGAAACATATATAAAGCTGAAGGTATTCTTAGCTGAAAACTACTAGAATAGTTGACTCTGACACTTTCCTCTCGTGGTGATTAATTGAATCTTGAGGTTCTCCTGAGCCTTGGAATATTGACCTTAGGTGTCCAGGACAATGACAGTGTATTAGGTGCCAGAGTAAATGAGAGACATTAATGTTTAGAAATTATTGTGCAACACGCAAATGCTACAAGCAAACATGTAGAACTCTATGTTTCTATAAGCAAAGAAATATCTAAGTAAACAATATTTAAAATAAAAATAAATTTGATCAATAAAGACACCTCTTCTGGGTCTTACTTATTTTTTTAAATTTAATCTGGAGGAAGATATCTATAGCATCTTCCTGCTCCTCTCGCCTTGTTTTGCTCCTCACCAGCAGATCCCGCCCACGCTCTAGGCTTAAATTCGCACTTCACTCTGGCTCTTGACTTCCTTTGCAGCCGCCTGTCACTTCTTTGAACTTGTGCTCCTCCAAAGGGAAGCCCGCAGCATTCCTGTGTCCTTTAGGCAGACGGCAAAGGTTCAGTCTCCCACTGTTCCACCCTCTTCGTTTTATAGTCTTCTCTGAAAGATTAACTCATTTCCGTTTGAATATTAAAAATAAATCTCCCCAACAACATACTACTTAGAATAAAGTTAAGCAAGACTATGATTTCTCAAGATCATCAAGAAAGCCCTCTCAAACTCTGCTGAGCCTCTGTACTTTACTGGGCCAGTGGGGCAGGGGACATTACTGAATAGCCAGCAACACGTTTTGGTCTGTGGATTTTCCTTGGAGGTCTCTTGTTGGTTTTTAACTGTGGCATAGCCATGTTTATTAAGTAAAGCTGAAATCTTGCCAACTTTCTGGTTTTGCTGCCCAAATTACTAAATGTTTGGTTGATTATACCCTTAAAACATCCACATACTAAGTAGCTTTTAAACATTTTCTCCCCTGGGCAATCACCTGGTATATCTGAACTAAAAGTCTACCACATAAAAATTAAGTATTTACTCAGATAACTGCTGCTAAAATCAGTGGGCTTAGGGAATATATTCACAGTTACATAATAGAGTTTGGCTTTTATGAATTAAAGCTTAAACACTATGTTCTGCTCTTGACCTGGAAAACTGATTCTAGGTTTATATGGAGTATTTATAGAATGTTCTCTAGAGATAAGCACATTATTATAAAGTGTCCAATTTGCAAACACAGAAATGAGTTGTACCACAAGAAAGATGAGCTGAAGGAAAGAAAAAAATTAAATATACAATTTTGAATCATTATATATCTATTAATGCTTAGTGACAAGAGAATATCCACGATAACCCTCACTATCTGCATTGAATAACTATATTGAAAAGTATATACCCCTATAAAATGTATATGGCAAAAAAGTTACACTTGTTTCCAAATATTACAGTAGCCTAATCAAACATGATACCAGAGGCAGGAAGAATAATATGACCTAGAGAAACAAGACTGGAGTGATTTGAGGAAGACAATTTACCATCAATTCCAGCTCATCTTTTTTTACAAAATCTATAATCAGAAGGAAAGGGTTATGAGAAAGAGTGGGGAGTTAGTATCCTGGCTGGCTGAGATGACTGAGAACACACTGCCTTTTCTTCATTATCTCAGAGACCTGATATTTAGTTTTAAAAAATATGCAGATGTTTAAAGAAGCCTGTGAGTCAGGCATAGGGTCACTGCAGACTCAAGACCTCAGTTAAGGAATCATTATTCTTTAGGATTCTTCTGACCTCTAAATAGAAAAGATGCATCTACTCGTGTGACTCCTCAGCCCTTCACCCTCCTAGCAAATGCTTATAATCTGAGGCATTCAAACTCCAACTAAAGGTGAATACTGGTGATATTTATCAGAATGTAGAACTAAATAACACAAGTAATGATTAAGGGCATCAGTCACAAAGACCTCATATGGACAACGTCTAATCGGCTGTTGTCACCTGGGATATCCTTAGCACAGAGTGGTGGCCCTGCTCTTATGCATTGCCTTTCATAGCTAAAGCAAGAGTAAAAAGTAGTATTAACTTCAAAAATTAACAAAATTTCCAGTCTCAACTTGGTAAGCCACAAAACTACCTCTTAACACATGAGGTTTTACAGATCGGTTCTAACCTTTTGAGAAATCTAACTTACTTTAAAAATAAGACAAGATTCTAAATGTACCTAAAACTCAAGAAATATTGACATGGCCATATGCACAGTAGTGGAATAATATTTCAGGAAATTCAAAAAGCTACCTCATGACTTAAGATATTCCACTTAAGACTGTAGGCCAAGAGCTCCTTGAAATTCCTGGAAGCTGGTGGAAGGCCTAAAAGAACTGCAGAACAACTTGGAAGGGCCCAAGAAGTGAGCATCATGGCTCATGCAGGGAAAAGCCATCGAAGAAGGCCCATGTGTTAATGTATGTACCAACTCCTCATCAATAATATAATTATTATGTACAGCCTATGTGACTAATAATAAAAAAATAAATGTAGACGTGGAGCCACAAAGATTTTATTAGCTTTTGAGTAGGGAAAATTACTTAACCCTTTGAGCATGTCTCCAACTCAATTTTTGCATCAGCAAAAATCTCTTCAAGCAGCCATAAAGGCTATTGTCTAAAATACTTGCCACTGCATAGATGCCCAAGAAATGATTGTTACTCCTTGGAAGTGTGTTGCATCAATAACTATGGAAGTTCTCAAAGGATATCATTCTTAACTTCACAAGTTAAAAGTCATACTACATGCTCAGGATTGAGTAGCAGTGGCCTAAATTACTATATATCCACACAACGAAATAGTATGTCCAAGCTGTGTTTACTGATGTTGATATAACCTTATGAATAGTATTCAAGATTCACTATTGAGTGAAAAAAGCAAATCATAGAAGTGTAGAAATACTCTTTTCCACCAATTCATTATCATTTACAAATATTCATATATATGGAAATTAATGTTTGTTTCTATTTTTTTCAACGAATAACTCTTGACAGCCAAGTTCATGGATGTTTTTCACTGTCTTTTGGACATATTTCTAAAATGTAAATTGCTTAGTCATAGTGTTGGCAAATAAGAGTTAAAAGATCATTTACAATGATAACTGCATGTCTAAGTCTCTCTATTCACTGAATTCTGTTTATTTGTATGCTTTTATACCTTCACAAATTTTGCCACCCAAATTTATATGACATCATTTTTATTTGCATTTTCATTATTGGGAATGACTATTGCTTTCATATGAGTGTTAGTATATTGTACTTCATCATCTATAACTGTTAACTGCCTTCTACCTGCCTTCTCATAAATTTTTAGTAGGATTTTAAAATCAGTTTTTAAATATTCTGCTTATAGAGAGTAAAAAATCTTGTAAAATACTACAACTTAGACATCTATTTTTAACTTTATCATGGCTTTAAATTTTGTAGGGTCCAAAGTACTGACTTGCCTTTTTAATTTCTTTCATTGTTTCTTTAAAAATAAAAATACCTCTGATATTAAGAAGAAGGTAACTTTTATTTGAATTTTCTCCTGATCTTGCCTATGATTTTATTTGTACATTTCAATGTAAAGCTCTTCCGGGATTTAGTGAAGCAAAGGTGGAGTCTCTTACTCTCTTCTATCAACCACAATTTTTCAGTTACTTATTACTGTCTGTCTTATCCCACTATATATATTTTCTCATATTTTATACTTACAGTCATTTCTCTCCTGGGACCTACAAATGGCTTCAGGCAGAATCTTTTCACAACTCCTTCCAGTGCTGTGAATTTGAAGTGAGAACTGTCTTCATGCAGCATTTTCTCGACCTGCCACATTGCTTGCTGCTGTTGGGTGTGTGAGACAGCTCTTTGCACTCTTGTTATCTATGTTAAGAAACAATTTCTAAAAGAAGAGAGACTCGGCTTCCTCATATTGATAGAGAAACGAACATATGCCTGAAGAAATTTTTAACTCATGAATTAGTGAGGGTCTGTAAGATGTTGTAGCAGGGTCAAAAGAGGATTCAAGGGGGGTGGTAGGGTGGGTGGGGCTATGGGAAAAAATGAGAATTAAGTTGTGTCTTATACTGGTACAAATCCCCGTTATGGAGTGCAATCATGATGTGTATATTTAATGTACCAATAAAGATAATTTAAAAAAAAAGAGGATTCAAAGAGCAGAGATATAAGAGGAATAAGAATTTCTAAAGTAAATTTATGAATAAGTGCAAAAGTAGCTGTGTCAAAAACAGTACAAAAATAAGATCTATCCCTCTGGACATGACTACTTTGTCCTCCTGGCAAAGAATCATTTGATTATTGGATAGTGACTTGTCCTAGAGAGTAAAGATGAGAAGGAACTAGATAAGCAAATGATCCATATCCATATCCATATCCATACCCACCATTTGCTTTTCTTCCCATTTCAGAGTTTCACACAGGGTTTACCAGCAGTTTCTTCTCCTTATTCTATCACAGTAATTTCAAGAAAATATTATTCTTGATCATAAAACACCTTACTTCATTATTTTACTTGGTAATTTACATAGGTACAAGAAAGTATTATCTTACAACAGAGGTACCTTAAATTGACTTTATTATTTGTTGTCCCAGGGGTAAGAAACCAACCCTGAGAAATTCTGTGTACTGTACCAGAGAGTATTTCTACACTTCTATGATTTGCTTTTTTCACTCAATAGTGAATCTTGAATACTATTCATAAGGTTATATCAACATCAGTAAACACAGCTTGGACATACTATTTCGTTGTGTGGATATATAGTAATTTAGGATAATTGTTCTCTTTGCAATGTACCCAAAGTGTCCTAAAGTTGCCTATGAATATGAGATCATATTATTAAACCCTGCAGCCAAAACTAGGTCATATTGCCTGGAAGGACTTTATGGATATTATTTCCATAAGAGTTAAACTTTATTAAATTAGCATTGTTTAAAATCTGACATTCGAGTCAAGACTTTGGTTTTATATCTACTGCAAATGACAACTGCTACTTTTTGAATATATGCAAATCACTAAATGGTCGCTGAAAATAAGGAAACATCATAGGAACTTCTGAATCTTCAAGGAATAAATGATAATCAGATTTCATTTTTGAATGGTGCATTTCAGTTTATAAAAGAAGAAACTACTACATATGGGTTACACATCGATTAAGAAAGGGAAAGAAATTGTCAATGTTGAGTGTGATCGTGATATGTATATAAAATGTACCTGTTTCACAGTTTAAAAAATAAAAAAGAAAGAAAGGGAATGAGTATTCTTATACCCAGTAAACAGCACGTTTAAAACAAATAACAATATTCTAAGCAAATAACCTCAAGAAGTTTGTTTGTTTGTTTCCTCAGTGGTTCATTGAGTCCTACTGCAGTGAATTCCTGTTCCTCTAAATCTTCTGTTAGTCATCATACACTGCCCTTTCCTTTGACCTAGAGAGGTTCTTGGAAATCTTGACTCAGTCTGTCCGTGAAGAATCCTGCAAGTTGTCTAGTGACTATGAGTTCAGCTTTGAAGTGTCAGTGTTTAGAGCACTGGTCTAGTCCTTCTCCAGGAGAGTCTAAGACTGTTCTCACTTGTTGCAGACAAAAATCCTGGTCCATTATCTGTGAGAGACTTCAGGGAAGATTAAAATAAAATATTACTACCTGCAACTGATCCAGAACTGAAATGATTGTGTTTGAGTTATGATTAACAATTTTCAAATGTAAACAGAGGAGGGTTCATAATGAAAATCATATAGCAGATAAAAATTTTAATTCTTTCTGTGGTATAGAAAATGAATCAACCCACTGCAAAAAATTAGGTAAAGCATCTCTAATGAAAACTATTGAATCTATTTTAGAAATCTTTGAATAGTATATCTAATAAAAATGTGTGAGATGAATTTTGCTGAAAAGAACAATCTTGAAATATGACAGAGAATAATCTTGGAGTGGA
>PVIR01019732.1:0-31581 GCA_004026965.1 Petromus typicus
GCACTACTGCAGCCGTTCACGTGAATACAGGCGATCGGCCTCCGAGGACATATTTCTTGATAATATGAATTTATTTAATCATCTAATTAAATTAAAGGGAGAAATGTAAAGTACCTGGTATATTTGCCAATCTACAAAATGCTACAAAAACCCTGAAGATAATGTTTACTGATGAAAGAATTTGAGGCCAAGGGATTTAGTTCAGTGGCTCTGGTGTCCGCCTGGCAAGTACAAGGTCCTGGTTTTGATCCCTGGTAACCACACACAACAACGTAGGGTGTGGCGGCTCACACCTGTAATCCTGTCACTCAGGAGGCAGAGGCACAAGGATTGCTGTGAGTTCAAGGCCAGCCTGGGCTACATACATAGTCAGCTCAGGGCCAGACTGAACTACAAAGCGAGACCCTGTCTCAAAAAAAAAAAAAAAAAAAAAGCAACTCTTAAGTCAAGAGAATAAATTTGAAATTTACTTTTGTTTTTTTTTTTTTTAAGGCAGGGTCTTGCTATGTAGTTCAGACTGACCTTGAGCTCATAGCAATCCTCCTGCCTCAGCTTCCCAAGAGCTGGAATCACAAGAGTGCACCACCATTCCCAGAAAAATCCACTTCTTTTTGTACCCTAATCATCCCAGGTTCCCAAATATGGGAACGTGGTAAAATTCTTCAGGTCTGCAGTAAAATGAGGGGAAAATAAGAACTACATAGTGATTCTTCCCCATAAAGCTACATATATACTGATTCAGTCTAAAAGGATTTATTCTCCCTAGTTTCTGATATCAAAATATTCCTTCCTGTGAAACTGTTAGTGGAAGGTCATAGTGATTTAAAACATTTTTCGGACCAAAGTGAAAACTGACAGTCTCATTGTTCATACTCCCAGAGCCCAGCTCCAGGCTGGCCGGAAGATAAGTGGCTGTACCCAGGGTCACAGCAGCCGGGCTACAGCAGGAGGGTTATATCCTAAGCAGTGGGAGGTCACTTGAGTATTTTTAGCAGCAAAATTACAGAATTCCTGTTTTGGAGTCATTGCAGTTTTACTAGCATGGAGGATGGGCTGGAGGGGTTGAGAATGAAGGCAGAAAGATGGACTGGAAGACTTTTATGAGTCCAGTCAGCTGGGCATTGCTGGGCACACCTGTAATCCCAGCACTCAGGAGGCTGAGGCAGGAGCATCTCCACAATTTTGAGACCAGCCTGGGTTACTTGCTGAGTTTGAGGCCAGCCTCAATTACATGGGGGAGATTCTGTCTCTAAAACAAATAAATAAACAACCCCTACCCCTAAGTCCACCAGAGACAGGACAAGAACCTTACACAAAGGCAAGAGATATGGCAGTGGGTTTGGTGGTCAGGAAGATGTTGGGGATGGAGGAGAGAAGCAGTGTAGGACTCCCCCAAATTTTCAACTCCCAACCAAATCTTTTTTAAAAAATTGAGACAAGGTCTTGCTTTGTAGTTCAGGCTGGCCCTGAGCTCACCCTCAAACTCAGCAATCCTCCTGCCTCAGCCTCCAGAGTGCTGGGATGACAGGCATGTGCCACCACGTGCAGCTCACTAGCAATCTTTATTGTTAAAATGAACCAGGGAAACAGTAAACTCACTAATATCTAGGAGGCTACTAGGTTATTCGGTACCTATTGGAAAACTAAAATAATGGTTATAAAGTGCTTTGAGATCCTCAAACAAAAAATGCCCAGAAGAAATGATTACTGTTGACCTCAAAGACACAGAGAAGAGATACCCACAGTTATCCAGAAAGGCTTGGAGATAAGACAATGACATTGTGGCCCAGAGCCGGACACATCTGGCCCTTTTCTCTGAATTTTTGCACTGGCGAGCAGTAACAAATCAAACACACCCGTTAGAAATATGAGCTCGCGGGGTGACAGCAGCTACCTGGAGACAGAGATGAATTTAACGCCGTGCGCGTCCCTGGACAATGAGGCGCCCCCCCCCCGGCACCCCAATTAGAGGGAAGCAGACTCCACCTGACTGTCTGCCCTTCGGTGTCCCAGGCCCAGGCGGAGGGCAGATCCGCTGACCTCGTCCTGCATAAAGAGGGGACGGGGACCGGGCAGTAAATTCTGTCCTGGCGAACACGGGCCCGGCTGTAAATCGGAACCCTCTCCGCGCCCTCTTTACGATCACATTCGCAGCGGGAAGTTATGAGCTTCCTCACAGCCCCGCTATAAACCGTGATGGATGGAGGGAGACCTCAGGGAGTTAATCTATTCTTCCATTAAATTTTACTTTAATTGGTGTGTGAGTCAATCAGAAACTCACTAGACAGTGAATTAAGAAAGAAAAGAATGAAATGGGAAAAGGGCTTTCTTTTGTAGTTACTATATTATAATGCAGGATTATTCTTCCATTGAAAACGAAGGGAGACCATTGGTCCATACCAATAATCCCCGGCTCTGGCAAGAAAACCAGAGAAAAGCAGGCGACCATGAATCCTCCTCCCGGGTGACATTAATACACGTGACATTTACACACGCACACGGCCGTCTCCACCCCCACCGGCAGCAATTAGGACCAGGGCGGGGCCGGGGAAGGGAAGGAGCTAGAACAGCTTCCAGGGGGATTAGTACAAAGGAAAAGCAGTGGCTGAGGGTCGCCGTCCGTCTGTCCGTCCGTCCGTCCATCTGTCCATCCACCGGCGGCCCTGGAGCTCTGCAGTTGGAAAGCAGGTGGCTGCGAGCCCCAAGGACGATCAGCCCAAACGTGCCCGGGTTTGGTCAAATGTTTGTGCTGTCTTTAAGGCCACCATGGGCTCTGATAAAGATCCTCAGAATCTTCCAACGGCCTCTCCGGGCCGCTTGTCTAATTAGTGGAATAAGAAGCGAGCCAGTTGCTTGAGATGAGGGAGAGGGGGAAAAAATTTAAAATCGGGAGGAAACAGAGACCAGAGTGACGCAGGAGAGAAACAGGGGCAGCCAGGGCCTTGGAAGCTCCGGAAATAGGTGATCATCCGGTTTTATGGGACTGAGCCCCGGGGATTGGAATATCTCTGTAAACAATCGACCACAAGGAAAAGCCAGCGTTGGACTGATGAGCTCGGCGGCCGCTCCTGGTCCAAAAGCAAAGGCATAAAGCACCGAAGACAGGAAATCACTCCGTTTCTTCTACCCGGAGCGCCCGACTGGGAGAAATTCCCTTTCGGTTGACCCCATGTGGAAATCCAGTGGTCTTGTGTCAGGCAAAGCGTCGAGCATCACACCAGCTGTAGAGCAGCCGAGTTGAGCGACCCTCCCAGCCCGCCCACGCGAGCCCTGCACGTGCAGGAGACAGATGGCGGCCCCGGTGGAACTGGGGGGGGGACGGCTCACCCTCGAAGTGGCACGATGTGCCCCCAGTGCCCAGGACGTGACCACACCGCGGCCAGCAGAACGCCACGCCCAGGGGACGACTTCCTCTGCCTCTCAGGGTCAGGGGGAGCTCGCAGGCGCCTGGAGCAACCACGAAATGACCTGAGCCGCTGGTGTCCTCGGAGACTAAATCAGGTCGCCTTTCAAATTCCTCATCCTCCAAGACAACAGCCCCATCTTCTTTTTTTATAAATGTAAGGCCACGGGACAGTAGAGTGCCATTTCCATCGGCATTAGTTCCACCTTATATATTAAAAACATATTAGCTGAGCCCCAATGGCTCCAGGTCTGGGGCCATCAGGGACCCTGTCTCTTGGTGGGAGGTGGAGTGAGCAAAGGTCACTTGGTCACCGCTAGCCTCCGGCCATGGCGAACGCCGCACAAGGGGCTCCTCCAACAGGAATTCAGAGCCGGGCTTGACCCCTGGATGAACTCGGTGCATTTTCGGGCAAGGGGCCCGATGGGTCTCTGGGGACCGGGCTCCTGCGGGCCTGTCCGCGCTGGGCGGCTTCTCGTGGCCCAGGCAGAGTGGGCGGTGGGGAGGGGAGGAGGGTGTGAAGGTTCTGCGTAATTATGAAAATTAGATCTTTTACGGCAGCCTTCCAGCTCAATTTGGGCTGACGGCTCACCATCACATCAGCTGACATCTTAATAGGCCACGCCGGATCCAGAGCTGTGTGGGTAAATCACGCACCTTCAGGCACAGTGACACTGAGAGGGACACAGATGCCCCTGGCAGATGAGTCTGTATGTAAGACCCTTCCTCCCCGGGGAGGCCCTGCCAAACAGCAGAACAAATCTAAAACCACGCCTCCAGCTTCAGGCAGCTCAAGCTACAACGCCCACGGCGGGCACCATCATGATTCATAAGGCGGTTTCTGTGTATTTCGTATCTCATACTGATGTTTTTCCCAAATATTCCTGAATCCAGTAGGAAAAGAGTTCATTTTAAATCATTTCTATTCAAAGCCCACTGTCTGGGGAAGGCTTTTTGTTTTGTTTTGTTTTGCTTTTTGAGAGAGGGTCTGACTAGTTAGTCTAGGCTGGCCCCACATGGCGATCCTCCTGCCTCAGCCTCCTGAGTCCTGGGATTACAGGCACGAGCCACCACACCTGGTCTACCTGGGAGCTTCAGAAAAATTTCTTTCTTTTGTAAAGTGATGTTAAGATGGCGAGTCTCTTGCCACATCCTGAGTTCTGAACCATAATGCTTCTTGGATATTCCCAGGAATGGCTCAGCAGCAGCAGCGTCAGAGGAGGTCAGTGAGGCCGCATTTCCTGCTTGCGGGAGAACCGAGTCCGGCCTCCTCCGTAGTCTTTTCTGAGAACCTGCCAGGGTCTTGATTCCAGCAGCGAGGCTCCCTTGCCTCCCCCCTGGGCTTCTTTAACTGAATTAGCCGCATTAAGTGCCTGGGTAGCCCAGGGAATGACCGACGTCCATCAGCGCCCGGGAAGGCCTGTTCTCGGGGTGTAATTCTGCCGGAGGAGGGATGGACTCTCTGGCACACACGGGCCTAAACTGCAGAGTAACAGAGCCCTAAATCTCCAGTTGCAGATTTACAGCCTCCATTCGCCTTCTTTACTGCAAATACAATCCGGCAGTAATGGTCTAACACGCGGCACCATTGCCGGCCGGCTGATGACGCACATAAAAGCAATGTCAACCAAAAGCGATGAGTTTATAAAGGGAACAAACCCTCCACAGTGACACGAACATGAAGCCCATTAACAATTTAAACACTCTCCATTTTTTATTTCACACCTTCAAGCTATTACGGCTGATGGAAAGCTTCTCGGTGGCGTCCACCACAGCGCGAAGGGTGAGGTGGCCCCGGACTGGAGGTGGCACGGTCAGGGCATCCGACGGGGACAGCTCTTGGGGGCTTCTAGACTTTCGGGGAGCTGTGGCCGTGACAGACCACCCTCGGCAGGCCCACGAATCACTCTCAGCGGAAGCGATACGGTTGGGACCGGTTGATGCCTGCTGACCACACCAAGACGTGGGCCTGGACGGCACAAGGAACTGGAGGATTTAGGTCAGAGCAACTTCTGAGAAAACTCCTGGCCCAGCTCCCTCAGGATGACAGTCAGTGTGCAGTGACGTCACGGGTTATTTCCGCCCTCGCTGGGGACTCTGGGCTTGTCACCTGCCCTTGCCTTCTGCGCTTCAGGTTATCAGCCACCGGGAGGAGAGCTAATTTGCCTCACTTCACTCGAGGGAGGACTCTCCTGTTAGCACAGTATCACGTGGAGCTCTCTGAGGAGAGACGGGAGAGGAGGCGGCCATCTTCTCCCTCCTCCTCCTTCCTGTCTTCTTTCTCCACGTAAAGACCAGGATAAGAACTGATGATTGGGGGATTTTCCCTAAATAAAAATTCCGCCCTCTGTTCCGTATATCGGACAAACTCACGGAAACAGTCGTTCTCTGTAATTTTGAGCTTTTTGTGTATGCGGCCTGGTACCTTTTACAGGTAAGATCTTTGGTTTAAAAAGAAAAAGAAATCCTATTTTTGCAAAGGGTGGGAGAGGTCATTGCGGACAGAGTCATATACATCGCCACGGAGAGTGATGCTGAAATTCAAGCCCTCGATTTACGTATACAGTGCTGATTCGTTGAGCAATTTAATACAGGATCGTAGCGGGGTTGGGAGAAGCACAGATAAAACTGAGGAACAGATAGTTGTTCTGCAGGAAAATGAACAGTGGGACTGTATGTAAAACACAGGTGTCAGCGCTCCACGACTGTGGTGTCGCGAGACTCTTTCTGGATTCGGGGCATTTTACAAAGCAGTGCCTCGCAGGCCTCGCGCCTGTCCAGAGACTCCGCCTGGCCTGGAGTTAGACGGGGCGCTCCTCCCGCTCGGCTGCCGGTGCGCAGACCTGGGCTCTGCGGAGACGGCGACTGTCGGCTTCAGAGAAAGCGAGAAAAGAAGTCGAGGAGAAGGAAGGAAAAAAGTTAAAAGACAAGAAACAAGGAGCTAGCCAAGGCGAGGTTTGCTCTTCTCCCAAGTGGGAATCAAGCTGCCGTCACTGTGCAGTTGACTGTGGTTCTCCCGGAGCCGGGCAGTGGCCAGAGCTGCCCCCAAGGCAGGATGCGGCGCCTTCCTGGCCCCGAGTCACCGCCCAGGGGCCTCTTGGCTCGAGGCACCAGCGTCCAGACAGCCCCATCCCGCGTTCCAGGAACAAAGCCCTTCCTTCCTCCTGGCCCCTGACAAAGGGGACAGCAGAGGGTTTGTGGGAACATCTTGAAATAAGATCTGGGCCCCCAAATGGAAGGAAGTCGCAGGGGAGATTGACGCCGTCAAGGGAGCTCTGTGCTACTGCAACGCCAGCAGATGGGGACATAAACGCTTCCGCAGGCCCGACACCACCCAGTCAGCCGCGGCTTCATCTTCCTGTCAGGTCGTAAATACCTCTCTCTCTTGCAGGCTGCAGTGCAGCTGGGCCTTGCTGGGCAAGCTGGCTTCCTGTGGAGGGCTTGCTTCAGCGAGCAGAAGTCCATGGCGGTGGCAGTGGCGGGGAGAAAAAGGGGAGCTGCTGATGCCTCAGGTGTGTAATCCAGTGAGAGGGGGACCCACCCAAAAAGGATTTTGGCCAGTTCTGGAAAGGGCCAAGCTGCTCAGCAAAAAGCCAGAAGAAAAATGCCATCAAAAAGAGAAAGATGCAGCAAGGAATTAATTAAATATTACACTTGGCTGGGCGTGGTGGCGCACTGTGAAATCCCGGCATTCAGGAGGCTGAGGCAGGAGGATCACCCTGAGTTCAAGTTCAGCCTGGGCTATACAGTGAGTTCAAAGCTTAAAACACATAGTGAGATCCTGTCTCAAAAAGCTAAACAAATGAAAAGAAAAATTTAATTGACAAGTGAACAAAAATAAAAGGGATGAAAAGCGTTATGGACTTTTGGCTTTTTATGGCTTCTAATATGAGGTGTGTATTTTTCCCCTTTGTCTGTGTGTCTGGGTTCTGGCTTCTCACAGATAACAAGACATTTTTGGGATATAACTTGACATGAGGTCCTTGCTGGGAGAGAGGACATACCCTTCCACTGCCAGAATTCCGAAACGCGAGACGTGGCTGACTCTGCTTCCTTCCGGAAGGTGATACTGGCTGCAGCTGACCTGCCTGAGCCACTGCTGGCAGCTCCCACCCCGAAGGCTAAGGCGGCAGGAACCCGGGGAGCAGGTGTGCCCCTGGAGTTGCTGGGATCTACGAGCTTTTTTTTTTGAGACAGGGTCTTGCTTTGTGGTTCAGGCTGGCCCTGAGCTCAGCCTCCAACTCACATCACAGCAATCCTCCTGCCTCTGCCTCCCGAGTGCTGGGATTACAGGCGTGAGTCACCACGCCCGGCACTGTGGTATGTGGTAATGGTTGCTGCTGGGGTGAGTCTCCATGCCCAGTATTGTTATGTGGTTACCGGGGATCGAACCCAGGTCCTTGTGCTTGCAAGACAGGCGCCGGAACCACTGAGCTAACTCCCCAGCCTTCAAGTGGATCCTTCTTTACATCAGAGTAATACTCCATTGCATGTAACCCCACATTATCCACTCAGCTGTTCGTACAAATATAGGCTGCTTCTAAGGTTCAGCTATTATGAGTTGTGCTGCTATAAACATCTCCCTATTATGATACCTTAATTTCTTTCCATCTGAGTTTATAAAAGCAGCATTTTTATGAACCACCCATTGCAGTGCGCAGTGTAGACTTTTTAGGTAGTCAGTGTGGCGGGCTGTGTCGATGGTCGGAGGCAGATTCTCGAGCAGGCCGGCGCTGGCAAAGGTGCCATTGTTGTAGCCTGAGAACGGCTGACCCGCACATGGACTTGTGATAGTCCCTTGTTCCAATCCTACCCTGACACCGTAGCTGTGTGACTTTGGGAAAGTTGCTCAACCTCCTTGTGTCTCTGCTCTAAAATGGCGACACTAACAGTCCCTTTGCAGGTGGAAAGTGGTGCATGCCTGTAATTCCAGCTAGCTGGGAGGCTGGGGCAGGAAGATTGAAAGTTCATGCCAGATTAGGGAGATCCTGTCTCAAACCAACAACGAAACAAATAAAAAAGGGCTGAGATGTAGCGTGGCCATTTCTGGGTTCGATCACGAGCCACACGCACACCCCTTTCTGCGCTGAGTTATCGGTTAACACACACAAGCGCCAGAATCCAGAAGGACCGTGCACATTTTAACCCACATAGAGAAGGGAAGGCTCACGCAGTTTATTCATCTGGATGGTATTTAAAGACGGA
Organism: Petromus typicus; assembly: GCA_004026965.1. Classification (NCBI taxonomy): domain Eukaryota; kingdom Metazoa; phylum Chordata; class Mammalia; order Rodentia; family Petromuridae; genus Petromus; species Petromus typicus. The sequence goes on from PVIR01019732.1 coordinate 8,609, forward strand.
TATTGATTATGATCTTACGCTAAATATTAGTGGGACTCAAAGGTTCCTCTCCCGCGTCCTCCCTCCCCGCGCATCCCCCGCATGCGTCCTGCCCTTCCCGGCCCACTCCGCTGCCCCTGCCCTCCCTGTTCATCCTGGCACAGCAGAACTCGTCTCATGCCAGCCGCGAGCCTTTAGTTCAGGGGACTGGAGGAGCTGTTTGGGGGCCCTGGCCGGCTAGGACAGGCCCAGGCCGGACTTGGGAACCAACACCCGGTGATTAGCGCGAGAATGAAGGGGTGGAGCTGTGGGTCAGAGCGGCCGGCCAGCCCCCCCCCCCCCCCCCCGCTTCCGCACCTGCGCGGTGCGCTGACTCTGCAGACGTGCCCCGCGCCTACTGCATGTCACTGCGAGGTGCGCAAAGGGGACGCTGTGCGAGCACAGATCAGGCCCTTCTGATGAGCTGCAGTCCACGGGGAGCTAGACAACTACCGCTAGACGCACTGACCGAACCTGGTCCGCCCGGCCCGGAAGGATCCAGGGAGGCTGGGAGGGGTCATCAGCGGCAGTACTGGAGTGTGCGTCCTAGGTTTCCCGTTTGAGACAGAGCCTCTCTAGGTAGTTCAGGCCGGCCTCGGACTCGCAGTGACACTCCTGCCCCTGCGGCAGCGCTACTCACCGCTCCTTATTGTTTAGGGTCAGTGTCCCCAGCAGAAGGTAAAATCCCAGAAAGACAGGAACCTTGCCTCTCTTGGTCTTTTGCTATTGGCTTTCAAAGAGAAACTCCCCAGTCAATGGGTGAGCATGCCGTTTCTATGAATGGATGGAAGGTATCTTGGTGAAAGAGGTCCATGGATAGAACCTTGTAGTGTGGAACTGGGTAACTGTATTTTTAGCCATTTATTCTCCCGAGAAAGGATGGCTTTCACAGGAACAAGCCGTCCGTGTGTGTGTGTGTGTGTGTGTGTGTGTGTGTGTGTGTGTGTTACCGGGGACCAAACCTAGCGCCTTCGCACTAAGCAACATCTCCCGCCCTTTTTATTTTTCATTTGAGAGCCGGTCTCACCAAGTCACTGAGTTGCCTGCACTGTTCTGAAATTTGAGATTCTCTTGCCTCAGCCTCCTGAGTGCTGGGATGACAGGTGTGTGCCACCACGCTTGGCTCGAAGCAGGTCTTTAGTGGCTTTTTGTACGCTTAATCACACTCAGTCCAGCTTGCCTAGCTTCAGTCCCACTAGAATCCAGAAGTCCGCGTTTCAAAGGCCTGCAAGAGTGGTTTAGAGCAGTAAAACCAGCTGGGCTGTACCCACAGCTGACACTTGAGTGGTATTGAAAACCATACCTCGCATAAAATATATGGATGAAACAAAAATACTGAAACATTATCATTCTTGTTTGAGGTTACAGTTTTACAAAATATAATTTTTCTAAAATTTCAAATCACAATTTGAATTTGACTAAAAATTACAGCTCAGCGACGGCTGTTGACACATATTGCTTGTCTGGGAGCACACAGAGGCCTCATAAGCCAGAGAGGAAGGAGGCCAGGGCGCCCTAACAGCTCGGAAAGGGAGCAATCTTCGGAACGCGACGCAGATTTGTTACCGAAGGTTGGAGGGGCGTCTCCCGGGCGGAGGCTGGAGCGCATGCGCAGTCCTGGACTTCCGCTCCCCAGCGGCCCCCCAAGCTACCCGCGCACCCTCTTGTCTTTCCCTACTATTTGTATATGGTTTCATTATTGCTAATTATTTCGTATGCTAAAATAACATGATTTGAGAGATGCTGCTCTCGATTTCTTTTGGTGTGCTTTTAACATTTTTTACTTTGTTTTTTTTTTGAGACAGAGTCTTGCTATGTAGCCCAGGATGGCCTCGAACTTTCAATCCTCCTGCCTCAGCCTCCCGAATACTGCTGGGATGACGGTTGTGTGCCACCAGGGCAGGTAATCTGCCCTTTCTCACTAGCGGAAAGATCAGATATTAACCTAAATATACAATTATTTTCTTTTTCTAAAAATCTATTCTTGGTATTGTTCTCAATTTTTTCTAATCGTCTCTGCTAAGAGATGCCTCTCAGGAATTAGCGTCCCATTTTGAAAGCTCCACACCTGCAGACGTGCCGGGGATTAAAACGTGGATTAAGAAATGTCATCGTAAAGCCGGCGAAGCCTGGGGGAGGGGCCCGGGAGACAGTGACTTAGTACAAACCGAAGGTGCCCAGTGGTAATAAAAACAAAATGGGAAATCATGAAAATAAAATAACTGTGCATTAAAAATATATTTGGACCAGCTCCTCTGCGGTCGTGTTTTGTAATATTAACTGTTTAAACCTGCTTCAAATGAGAGCCCTGAGTTCTCCAGATCCTTTAATTCGGTTAAACATCCGCTACCCTGAAAGGACTCCGCGGCATCCCATAAAACATTATTTATCTGCATGCGTTAACGGCACGATACTGTAATTTCCAGAATAAATGCTGGGTGTAAATTGTTGTTTATGTTGGATCCTGACTGTCTTTACGAGAAACAAAGTGAAAACGGAATCTTCATAGCTTTATTTCTTCCGCTAAAGTCTTTGCTCTAGCAGGAAACATTGCTGAGTACTGTGGCTTAATGAACACTTAGAAAGACTGTTGGTTAAGACCAAGTACGCGGAATCACCTCCAAATGTAGACTTGCTCGGGATCTTCCGCCTCTTCATTTAAATCAAGCTAAATTAAAGCGAAAGTCGCGCCTCTCACGCTGCTATCGTGAAGCGTCTCCAACATCTTTATGCAGAGCCTGGTGATCAGCTTCTTCCTCGAAAGGGACAAGGAAAAATTTCAGCTGACCCCCCTTTCATACAGAGGAGCTCCGTCTAGAAATGAATTGTTTTTATTTATCCTTAATGACTTTTAAGAGTCTATCTTGGGGCAAAAGATATAGACATCCTAGTGATTTAACACATTTGGTGAGGATTTTCTTGGTTTTCCAGAATAATAGCTTTCAAAGGCATTTCAGCTATAAAATTGATTAAAATGGCAGATTCTCTATCTGCGTGGATTTTCTAAAGGATATTAAGTATTAGAAATTTCACCTCCCCACCTCCTGCCACGCACACAAAACCCACAACAGAAATAATTCTCTTTTTTCTTTCAAATGGAAATTCAAGGCACAAGAAAGCAGTGAGCATTTCAGAGTCCAAGGTGGGCAGGAATATGAAGAATTTTGAAATTCTTTATTTCTTCCTTTGGACCTCCTGTAATTTTAATTTCAAAATACCATCGCTAAATTCTAAACAAGAGCAGACCATCTTTGTGCGTGTGCATAAAGCCTTCACTTCACATCTCTTCTGGAGAAGTAACTGCACGGATTTTAAGCCTTAGAATTTACGGCGGCAGCTGCTGTTACCTGATAAAATTGTGATGATTCCTCCTGAGCGATTATGACTTATCAGGTCAGTGACCAACAAACTATAAAATAGACTCTAACAGCCCCCAAAGGGTTGGAGCTGACTCCTGAGTAAATAATATATGGGGGAGAGAGACACACACAGAGATAGAAGGAGACAGAGACAGAGAGAGACAGACAGAGACGGAGATGGGGACAACACGGGAATGTCTGGTTGCTCCGGATCAGGAGGAGAGGGTCTTTGATGATTATAATTCTGGTTTTTCCTTCACCCAGCAGCGGCTCTCTAGAGTGAATGTCAGATAAGGGGACAGTTCTGCTTCTGACAAGGGACGGGCCCTGTGACGGCCCGCACGACTCTCCCGGCCTTGCTGCGGTGTGCTGGGTGTGGCGCCGGCCTCACTCGGGCTGGCCGGTCTTCACAGGCCGCCCGGGACGGTGCCACCGGCTTCTGGAGGCACGGATGTGGCGAGATCTCCGCACAGCACCGTGATGAGGAGCGTCCGGGTGTGCTGAGTCGCTTTAGGTCGGAAGGCCTAGGCCCTGGTGTTCCAACAACTTCACGTTAGGTCTAAAAGAATTTGAGGAAACCACAAATAAGAATTGTGAGGTCCATGATAAAAAATGGCCAAGGCTCTGTGATGGAGTGCGCGGGGGCGTGTGGAAGGAGGAGGAGAAGCTGACCTCCACACTCTGCTCAAGTTTTCCTCGTCGCACTGGCTTCCTGGCTCCCCTCCAGGTCTCTGCTGTATTGCTGGCGTGGATTCCACAGGCCTTTTCTTGGCTTCCACAGGAAAGTAAGAGTTGTACTTGCGTTGAGACCTTGAACCCCGGGTGGAGATCGCGGCTTAGGGCTCAGGAGCCCAGTCCAGGGCATCTCGGGAGCTACCCCAGCCAGCAGAAGTGGGCAGGGAGGCTTCAGGGGCCGCATCTTGGCTCCTGAGGAAGGGGCTGGGCCTCTCCTTGGAGGTCTGCGAGGTCACAGTAGCAAGTAGAGGCCCGAGGCAGAGGCCGGCATGGTGCGGGTCTTGGGAAGTCTCTTGACCCCAGGAGTCCAAGCACAGGCTCAGGAGGCCGAGTCTAGACAATCTACCAGAGGAACATCGACGGCCGCCAGGCGCCAACCCTCTCCAGCACCACAGTGCGGCAGCTGCGTGAGCGATGGCTTCATTTCCTTCTAAAATCACACAAGTGGCTTCTCGGCTTGTGATGTTCCGGAGATCACACTGCGGCGGCGGCTCCTCTGAGGGGACCCCGTGGGGTGGGGTCGGGGAGGCTCCAGGAAGCTCGTCCCCGCGGGGCACAGGTGCCCAACTCACCGGTCCTCACCTAGCCGGGTCCTCGCTGGGTCCTGCACTGAGACTTTTCCTACCTGACTGGAAGGTGTCTGAGCCTGCGCCACCCCACACCTTTCCCGAGCCCCCCGAGAGATGGGGGGACACTCTGGCTGCCACCAAGGGAGCAGAGTTCGAATCAACTTCTGATAAAGTGTCATAGCAAACCCCTCATCAGAAGGTAGGAAAGGTCACACAGTAAAAAGAAAAAATAATAAGAAAATATAACGGCTTTCTTATGAGGAAAATATTATGAGTTCTTCCCCTTTTTCAGCTTTTATGGAAGGAGATTCTGCCAGTTCCTTCAGAAAAAAATAAGAAAAAGTAGTTTTAAAATGAGATTATGCACCTTCAGGGTACCATTAGGAAGTTTTACTATACCGAGATGACATGAAAGCCCTGGAATTAATATCCCTGTGATGCTTCAAACCTGCAATAGCAATTATTGTACTACGTGTCCCTGGATAAATAATAGAGCCATTCAACTAATTAGCTTCAATGATTTCAGCTCCCTGTAAATTCTCTCTCACTCGGCTATAAAAATAACACTAGGAAAACTTTTGGTAAGAGAAACTTCTTTCAGGAGATGTTTTCTTTTCTTTTTTTCCCCCTCCTGACTTTCAGTTCATAATGTACAAATAAAGTACCCTCCACTCCTAACCGCAGAGGTGGGACGGCTATTCAGGATTCGCACGTCATAAATTACCATGCAGTGCGATGGAACATACTGATTAAGATGGCTGATTCTTTTCTCCACGTAAGATACAAGTGTTTGGAGAGATCTAAACTAGTTCCTTATGCACAGTCTAGAGGAATCACATCTGCGGCCAGCATCAAGTGCGTTCGGACACGGGGCTGGTCTTTACATGGCTGTTGATGGAGCCGACCGGACTTTTGCTTCTTGTAGGGCCCAGGGAACATCCATTCATTCTTTTCTACTGGCTGATGGCCTGTTAGATGCAAGATCCAAAGTTTCTTCTGCAGGTTTTCTTGGAAGAAAAGGACACTTCCTTAACGTGGCATGGGGCTCTCGTAGAGGGCTAAGGGCTCCCCTCCACCCTGTCACCCTGCAGTACCCCAGCATTCTGTAAATTCAGAGTGACAGGCTTGTGAGTTTTACTAATGAAAATAAAGACGAGAATCACATCTTAAATGATGGCTTGAAAAGCTATGATGCGGCCCAAGGACGCCTGTACCTTGTTCTGTTTTGCTTTTTCCTTTGGTATGTGGTTGAGGTTGCTTCGATTTCTCTTTTTTCCCCCCTTTCATGGCGATTTCTGTATACAGTGAAATGGATCAGAAGCTCCTCCCACGCGTGACTCCTCCTCCCGAGTGTGAGCGTCACCGCGGGGGACGAGGGACGGGGTGGGGTGGAGAAATCTTTCACCCTCGGCGAAGAAATGAACAGAAAAGGGTCTGAAACCTCTGCATGGGCTTATCTTATTTTTAATTAACAGAATGTAATTACAATGAGATCCAGACAAAATGACTGGATCTTAAATCAGAATTACGTTCAACAGTAGAGATCGCAGTTATCAGTTGCTCATGAGGGGCGACCCGGCTCTTTTCTGGGTCTCTCCTCTCACTCTCAGTGGCAAGTTCTTTTTTATTTTCTAGCTTGCACACGTCCAAAAGAACAGAAGGCTTCCTTCCGTGCACCAACACTACTCATTACATATGTATGCAGTATATATATACACAGCACTGACACACACACACACACACACACACACACACACACACACACACACACACGAGTGGCATTCGGATGGATCATATCTATTGTATAACAGATTTTTTAAAAACCCAAGAGACTGACTTCCCTACCAAAAACTTAAAAGTGAAACATTTTCCATCTCTCACAAAATGTGGCTAGAGACACAGCTTCTGTTACACAGCTAACGACCCAGACTATTCCAACCTGCTTTCTGCTTTCCGCGCCTCCAGACCCACCCGCGCTAGGCCCGGGATGTGTGTCCCAACGCCACCCTTCCTTGGGAGGGACCTGCGGCCTCGGCTCGTGAGGCGCGCGGGCCACTCGCCCGCGGTGACTGTAAGTCATAATGTTAGTTTTGGGGATCTATTTTACCCAATATTGCTCAGTGAAGTAAATTGTATAAATGAAATAAAGCTGACGGTGCACGCTTTACTCAGCCGCCGCGGCCTGCGCGCGGTCTTCAGGCTGCTGGTTTCTGCTGGTTTGGGGCGGCAGGCAGAAGGGCAAAGGAAGAGGCTTGTGCGAAGATGCACAGTTTCAAATCAATATAAATAAGTTTACAGAATCGCCAGGCTTAGGACGGGTTCTTCCTCCTCTCCACGCACTTGTCGCTCTTTTACTAGTCTCTCTTAAAAAAAAATGTGTGTTCTCCAGATCTCCAGAATGTGTGCTTATGTGTGTACTGGGCACTCGCCTGCGGGACCTGGGGAAGAAGGTGCCAAGCAGAGAAAGAGAAAAGAATCCGAGGAAATCAATGCCGCATAAACGGTTAATGACCTGGTGAAACATATTGTAAAAAAGGATCGAAATTCATAGTTGAAAATGACTATCGATGAAAGTGGCGCGTTTTAAGATGAAAATGATGAGCAGAAAGACCACTTTCAATCTCAACAGTATGGGTAAAAAGTATTTTCGGGGTCCCGGAGCAGCGTCTGTCTTTCCCAGTCAGTGGCATCGCACGGCCATCTTCTCACACGGACAGCGACGGGCACTGGTCCTTGTCCAGCTCCCGGTCCTGCCTCTCGGGACAGCTGTGAGCTGCCCGGGAAGCCCCGCTCCGGGAGACCGGAGGAGAAGCAGCCTGACTGTCGCTGGGTGCCCAGGGAGGCTGGCGAGGGGCGATGCCCACACCGTGCCATGGCGTAAACGTGGGTGGGGCTTCTGCAGGCACTTTTGCAACTGGAGGGAGGGAAGGAAGGGGCCACGCTATAAATAAAGCAACAGTTCCAGAAATGGCCCGGGACGATGCATTATTGATGACTGTGAAATATATCTCAATATGCGGGGAAATGTGGCCGCCTCTCCAGAGGAAAGGGAGCCGATATCTGAAGTCACTCAGCGCGGAGACTGCTGACGCTCTGAGATCTGGAAGGACGCAAACCCCCCTGCAGTCAGAGAGAGTCTTCGGGGCTCACCAGCCTATGGGGTTGAGGGCAGGACTCCTAACAGAAAACGGATGGATGTGAAAGAAACAGAAAAACAGGATGTTACTCGGACCGTATGAGAACCCAGAATAAACACTTCTCTTTAAAATAATGTTATCATGTCTTAACATATCTATCGTAAAACATTTCAAAAGAGACAAATCTCAGAGACTTTCTACAGAGTCTGGAAAGTAAGAGGTGGCAGGGTTCCTGGCTTCCGGCTCCCCTTAAACACGAATTGTCTCCCCTGCTGACAGATGTGGGGTCGGCGGATCCCGTCTCTGGGTCTTCATCCCGGAAGTGTGTCCAGACAGTATTCGGCTGTTTTCTTTCCAGCACGAACCTCGCCTTTGGAGCTGCGTGCGAAGCGACATGACCGTCACACTGATGCAGGTCCTGGTTGGCGACGCCCCCAAGTGGAGACAGACGGCTACAGATTTAAGACTGACAGAAAATGTCTTGCTCTGCAGGGTGTACACATGCCAGGAAGGTAGCAGGAAGGAAGCGGGTGTCCCTTGGCCCTTCCTTCCGCCTTCTCCACTTTCCTCCCCGTCTTGGCCTTCTTCTCTTCCTCCTGGGCTGGTTGGGCGGGACAGTGGGGAGTCCCACCCCACTGCTCGTGGCCGACGATCAGTCTTTACTGCCGCGGAACACAACACTGGCCACAGCGCCATGGAAAAAGCGACCTCGATCATAACCATGACTTACGACGGAGAAGATGGAGCCTCTTTGCTTCTTGAAAGTAGGAGAGGGGCTGACAGGTGGCGCGTCCTGGCCGTCAGTCCCAGGTGTGGCTTTGTGAATGACAAAGTGACCCGCACCCGGACGCACCCGGGTCAGGTGTGAAGTTAAAGCGACGGCAGGTCTTCCGTCTTCTCCCGGCACAACGTTCACCTGCGCAGGGACCACACTGGCCTCGCCCAGCCTGCACGTCTAATCTTGCATTTCTCGGAGCGTGTGCGGGACACGGAACTCGGGCTCATCCCGGGCGCAGACCGCCCTGGCCCGGGAAGAGCTCCCCGCTGTGGAAAGCGGGCTGGGAAGACACGGCCTTGCAGACGCGCTGGGGTGAAGGGCGAACCCGCGGCCAGTCTGTCTGCCAGCCGGGAAGCCGGCCCCGGAGCCGGCCCTCACTCTGCACCGCGCTGTGACCAAGAGTGACACACACCGCCGTTTCTCCAGAAGAGAGTTTTGAAAATCTTGAAAAGAGCCTGCCGCGGACAGCGGCGATCATCAGACGGCCGGCGGCGTCGCGCTGCCTGCGGGCCAGCCACGGGACGTACAGGGTCCTCTTCTCTCAGAGATCAGCAGCAGCCACAAACTTACAGCGGCTTTTGCAGCGTCACGTAGGGCCCAGCTCTACACAGGTGATCAGACAGGACGGGACGGTCGGGGCGAGGTCCAGCCCTGAGCTCTGAACACCCAGCGCCGCTCTCGTGAGAAAGAATAAACTTTTCCTCACCCTGTATGTCTCCTCACCCGGTAGTCATGTACGTTTTCATATGTGGACACGTGTCTACTGTGTGGTCCAAGTGGTTTATCAGATGCAGAACGGTTAGCCAGGGCTTTCCAAATTACCCTTGAAAATTGAGTCCAGCTATAGTTTGAAGATTGAGGAAAATGAGTTAGGTGAGGTTTGGGGAATAATTACAACTTTAGGGAGGTGCTTAGTTGTCCACAATTTTTAAAAAAATGGGTAACTACAGAGCTCACTGCAAAAGTGACTGTGTCCAGGATTTCCACTGAAATGCCCTAAGGCAGGCCAATATACTTTTAGGACATTGAATAAAACACAGAATAACCCATATTAAAAGGCACATAACAATGTCAAACCTTTAAGCTTCCAACCAAGGATTTGTAATAAAATGGAATCATTAGGCAAAGAGTGGTCGCTGTGATGATGAGGAGAAAAAAATAACTCAAAATTCTCATATCTGTTATTATATTAGAATAGTTCACTTTCCTCTCCCTGTAATAACATCGGGCATTAAAGAGCCATTTACACACACCTTATTATTATTTATGAAATTACAAGTACACACGGTGTCTGATAATTCATCTCCGGGTATTAAATAGGAACATACATTGTTTTTTAAAATGTCTGCCTTTTACAATGTGCTAGGTAACAGCTTTCTACAGCATAATCATGACGCATTATGGAGCGTGCTTTATAAGAAGTTATTAAGGATTATGACTACAGCAACGTAATCCTAATATAAATATGAATGAAACATTTAGCAGTGGCGCTTCCCCTTAGACCGTTACCTATATAATTTGTAGCAATACAATTATCATAGGGTAAGACATCTACAGAAAAAGCATTTCCGTGAAGGTTAGCAAAAAGCCTATTATAGAAGTGTTTTTCTAGCAATTTTGCAAAACCAAGCCTTTAAAAACAGGAGAAGAGCCCACAATGCCACCTACAGTATTCTTGATAGTAATCTTGCCTTGGCAGAGGTGGGGAATCAGGTACATGTAAATTTCCAAGCCACAAGTAGGTGGCAGTGGAGACATTTCTCAGCTGAAATGTGCAAGGGTGTGGGGGGGACCAAAACAAAATAACTTCCTTAAAAACAAGTTACACAGAGACTAAATAAATAATGTCCTGACAGGTAACCTTCTGTAGAGGTTCACCATTAAGAGCTAATCAAATATTTGTCTTCAGGGGGTCAAATCTAACCAGTGCCACATGGAGACATCTATATCAGAGTGGGCAGAGGGAGAGAGGGAGAGAGAGAGACACACACACACGCGCACACACACACAGAAAGAGAGAGAGAGACAGACAGACAGAGAGACAGACAGACATAGAGATACTGGACAAGTGTTCCCCAGGAAGCTAAAAGGAAGAATTCAGAATATGAAACAGCAGAGTGAAACGCTTACGTTTAAAAGTAGCCATTTAGCACCTGAAGAAGCCCTTAAGAAATCCTCTGTCTGCGGAGGAAGTCAGGGAGAAGGCGGGTGAATTCACTGGGATCTGGTTTTCCATGAGACTTTGTTTGAGTCCATCAGCTAACTGCGTCCGAGGCCCCAGGCCGCGTGGACGGATTTGCAGTGTGAGCAGCTGTAAACGAACACTGGACCCATGAGGACAAGGCCCCAGGTCTGTCCTGGGCTGAGGAGCTGGAGTCACTCTGACCCGCGTTCACTTGCGAAGACGCAGAGGGTCCCCGAGTCGTCTCTTCAGCTGTGGACATAACACGAGGCCCAAGGACAAACTAGGGAGGCACGAGCGTCTGACTGTGAGTGGGAAGATATTAACAAATGGGTCCTAAGAGGCAAGGAAGAAAAGGAACCCATTTTCCACACAACATTATGAAAAGAAAGGGGCCGGGGATTTAGCTCAGTGGTTCCAGCGTCTGCCTGGCAAGTGCAAGGTCCCGAGTTTGATCCCCCGTAACCACGTATCACAGTGCTGGGCGTGGTAACTCAAGCCTATAATCCCAGAACTCGGGAGGCAGAGGCAGGAGGGTTGCTGTGAGTTCGAGGCTTGGAAGGCCCTGTCTCAAAAAAAAGGAAAGCAAGTGTCTCCCCACTGTAATGGTTAACTGCGCAGTCGACAGCAAAAGCAGCAAGTAGTCAGTGCTGCCAGAGGCCAGGTGACCCCAAATCCACATTCTGGGGAGCTGGGACCCCGCGGGACACCCCTTTCTGTTCATCTTTTTAGATCCGCTTTCACATCCAGCCCTTGCAAAGGCTCCGCGGAATCCCCAGGCTAAACTGGTCTCTCCCTCAGTCACAGTGAGAGACAGTGATCATCATATTTTTGTGTTAAAATTATTCCACCTGGCTTTGGGCGGATCTGGACACTGGCAAGACCCCGGACGAGTGTCACCCTTGACGGCTTTTGGAGTTTTGGAAAGCAGGTGTGTTCGGGTCAGCTAGCGGCAAGGACCACGAAGCCATTTCTCGGGGTACAGCACTTGGCGGGGTGCGGACGAGGGGCAGCCTGCACTTGCAGCCCCTGGAGGACGCCGGGCTGCGGGTGAACTGCCCCCCGGGCGCGGTAGGGGGCGCCGCAGAGCCGAGGACGCGTTACAGCCGCGATGGGCGGAGCCCGCGGGACGCGCTGTCCCCGTGGTCACCTTTTCAGTGTGATCACAGCAGGGATCACAGAGCCAGGGGAAAAGCAAAACGAGAAAAGCTCCGAAAGCAAAGGCTGTCCTGGAACGCGATTTCTCAAATGTAGGCAGAAATTTCTTCTGCTTTTTGTTTTTGTCACACACGGTCTGGCTATGTGGCTCAGGCTGGCCTCGAGCTCGCGGCGATCCTTCTGCCTCAGCCTCCCAAAGCCAGGATCACAGGCGTGTGCCACCTCGTTCGGCGAGGGCACAAATTTCTTGCACTGCATCAGTAGCGTTTGTGACTTAGCTCATTCACCACGGAGATATTTTGTGCGGTTTTCCTCTGTTTAGTGCCTCTCATCTCCTTTCCCTTACTGAGTAGAGGTTACTCTGGGTTTTATGGTGGGAAAAAACCTCAAACAAGGCGAAGATATTGGAAACGTTGCCTAAGAGCTCCCCTGAGAAAGCAGGCGTCTCTGGAAGCTGCGCTCGCTCTGGGCGAGGGAATGGGTCTCCACACCGCGGGGAAAGCAGCCTCTCAGGGCCTGAAACACTCAGCACTGAGATCTGAATGCGGCAAACGTCTAGAATATGAGCGGTATGGCTCCCCCGGGAGGGACACGGGAGCTGGGGGAGGTGGCATGTCTCACGCTGGGGACGGAGAACCACGCACCTGTCACCTGAACCCAACAGGAGGGGTGAGGACAGATTTAAGAAGGAGTTGCCTGTCATTTGTGGTGGTACACGACTTTGATCCCAGCTCTCAGGAGGCTGAGGCAGGAGGATTGCGTGGGTTCAAGGCCAGCGCGGGCTGAATATTAAGACCCCGTCTCAAAAGAGCAACAACAGCGGGAACCATTCTCCAAGTCTGGCCCTAAATTAGTACATTTCAAGAATCTTACAAGTTTACAAAGAGCCTAAAAAATTGACCAGGCTCAATGCATATATTAAAATTAGACCAGAATGCATTTTCAAGAATAACAGAAAACTCTAAGAGCACGCTTTAGAATAAATATGGCCTATATTATTTGGCTAGAAAACTGTGATTTTTTTTTTTACTTTAATGTAGAAAACTTTTTCATTCAGTGTATTGGACCAGAGTGACAGTTAGTTTATTTTATTATAAAGTATTATAGCAACTTGTATTTGATGAGTAAAGACTTGAACAATTAAAAAGAAACAATGTATATTATCTCATTGCATGATGATTTGATTATCCTTTTCTATTGAACACTTAAAATTTCTTACCCTGTTAAAAAGCTCATAAAACAGATTTTGTGAACATATGTTTTATAGTCAATACCAAAATAGGACTAGCAAATCCCTCAATCACAGACATAATCTTCAGAAGTCAACATTTAATTATTCAGCCTGTAAACACTCCATGCTTTTCCTGCTCCCCTTTTGTATTTATTATTAGTAACATTATTTTTTGGTTTTGTGAGACTAAGTCTCACCCTGTCGCCCAGGCTGGCCTGGAATTCACGGAGACCCTCCTGCTTCAGCATCCTGATTGTTGGAACCTCAGGGCTGCTCCACCACACCTGGCATTTTTTTTTTTATATTTAGATTTTTCTCACTCGAAATATACCCTCCTTTTAGAAACCAGGCATACAGAAGAAAGTAGAAGAAATAAAACTCAAGTTGAGGATCCGGGTGCTTCCAACATCATTTTGAAATGCTATGGGCAAGGTACGAGCTGAAGCTAAGGCGCAGCCAAGAATTGATATAATTTAAAAGCTGCTTTCATTTCAAAATAATATTCCATATACAATCTTTTTATTCTAATGGGTTTTAAAATTTGGTGGAGGGGGAATTAATTTTGGCCAAGATATTTGGAGGAAATGCATTTTCTTTTCCAAAGACCTACCTACCGAAAAACCTTTAAATTTTATTTAAGACTGACTTTTAGATCCATTCTTCAGCAGAGTAAGACCTTGTCATTAACTGCCAGCAGGTGGTGGTATTCACAAACCTGGGACAGGAAGTACCCGGAGGGCTGCGAATGTAACCAATACGCGGTTCAGATTTATGGATTATGGATTTTAAAACATTTTTAATGGAGTTGTCAGCACTCTGAAACCACTTCCATCTCCATCTGTTCCGTGTGAACGTGGAAACTTGGAAGTCACCTTAAAATATGCGTCTGCCGGAAGGGAGGCTCCTACGGAGGACACTGGCGCTCTTGCTGAAGCAGAGGAACTATTTTCTCTTTCTAAATAGTGAAATTTTCTGCATAGGTTTCAAGCAAGCACAGACAGGCGGACCCTCCCGCTATCTAGGGGGTGCCCGCTGCCTCAAGGGGTGCGGGGGGCGCCCACTGTGCGCCTGGGGCCTGCTACCCTGGGCCAATACCCCACCTCCATGGCGGTCGGGGCTCACAGGGTTGCTAGGGAGGAAATATGTGCGTTCTTGTCACCAACAGCAAAACCCCCAGGTTTCCGGGGATGAGCAGCTCCAAGAGGCGGCCAGCTCCAGCCCGGAGCCGAGCTGGGGGCCAGGAACAGGCCGGGATTGTTTGCTTTTGACCGGCGGTTCACCCCCACGCGGCCTGACGGGCAGCCGGACCATTAGTTCTCTTTGCGCTCATTCTTTCCAGAAACACAGACGCTGCTCCGGGTCTGCGCAGGGGGAGAGCGGACGGTGGAGGGGGCTGTCTGAGAGGCACCGGGGGCCCTTCCCCGGTTCAGGCCCCAGCTGGAGACATTGATCATAAAACGAGAAGCCCAGCTTAAACATCCAAGTCTGGACGCAGCCAGGGAGATTGTATTTAATGGATGTCGGAGACAAAGCGTGAGGTTGCCTAAAATGGACTTGGGAGGGGGGGCAGGTTCTAGAGCCTTTGATTTCTGGTTTAAAGATCAACAGTACCACTTTCACAAAACAGACCAGAAATCTAAAAAACAAGTACTGTCGGGCCAGGGCTCAGGTGAACATCCGCGTTTCTCTGTCCAGTTCAATGAGTATTATGCCCAGACCACACCTCCATGGTGTATACCAGTCAACATGCTTTCTATTTGCTCTCTTTGGCAAGCCCTGTGTTTCGATGTGTGATTAAAAAATAACTTCTGGTCTTCTTATTCTTGTGAAAGAGATCAAGAGCCAAGCGTGCCTTCAGCCAGAGCAAAACCAGAAAACAGCGGGGCACCGGGAGCCCGGATTTTGCCAAGAAAGGCGGGGGAGAGAAAGAGGAGATTGCGGTAGATGATAAAATTTTCCATCGATGAATCATTCTACCTTTAAACAAAGCAAACCTGAAGCTTATATTTCACACACACACACACACACACACACACACACACACACACACACACACGGCCTCCAGCTCCATTTTCTTGTGGGTTTGCTGACAGCATCTCGCCCGTCTCCAGCTCCTCCTGATCTCCCTCCTGGGAGAAGAGATGAGCTATGTCGCAGTAAACGAGGAAACATCTGTTTGACTTTCCAAAGCTGGCACGGGAAGCCGGAGCCTGAATCGCAAATGCCACTGTTGCAAACAGGTCTCCCACAGGACTCCTACCAGAAACACGACTCCCCAGAGGGGTCCGGAGAGGGCGGAAGCAGTACACACGCGTGAAAAAAGAAGATTTCATAAGATTTGTTTGTGCTGGAATTTCATGGATCCCTATCTGTGAAAGAGAGAAAGGACCAGAATCCAGCTTTAACCGGGAAAGTTAGCTGGCGCGGAAGCCCCAAAGACTCCAGCACAAAGTTTCCTCCCACCAAGTAGGAGTCGTTCATCGCCAGCAGGCTGCGGGGCCGGGTGGGCCACTGTGCGGCGCTCAGAACCACCACGCTGAGCCTCAAATGATGTTTTAAACGTCGTAGTTAAAAAATCAGCGTCCTGTCTTCTCTTTTTATTTCCTCCTGTGTTACTGCCGTCGGCGGCGTGAACTGCTCAGGAATCCACGCCAGCTGGAGGCGTATCCGACAGACACCTTTTTTCTTTTCCAATTAGAAAAAGCCCCCTTTGGGAGCTGCATGAGCCGAGGTAAACTGAGGCAGGTGTGCTGCGAGGGGCCCCAGCGCCAATGGCCTCTTCCAGTGGAATCTCCTCCTTCTGTACATTGTTTTTAGACTGTCCAAGTTTTCAATTAAACTTATGTTTTGTAAAAGAAAAAAAAGAAGCTTCATTTCTTTAGTGATTTTTCTCTTTCTGAGAAGACCAGCTCTTGCGGCGAGCCCCGCCCTTGGGGTGTTTGCTTCTTTCTCCCACTTCCTGTCAACGCTTGGCCTGGCTGGCATCACCGTGTAATTATTAACCTGTGAGTGAGCTGCAGCCACGGGAGGGACACTCCTACAGTGGAGGAAAACTAGCCTCGTTTACTCAGTTCAAGTATTTGCTAGAGCCAGGAGGTTTTCCAGGAGCCGGTCCATGGGAGACGACAGGTGATCACTCTGCTGCCATTTATGCCCCTTGAAAGGCACAGCCGGGGCGGCCAGCTGGGCGGGCAGGAGCCCTGGGGGTTAAAGCGCCTTTTCACCAGCACAGGTGGGCGGCACCAGCGCCTGTCGGTAAACACGAGGCTGAACTGGATTAACGAACCCCGCTGTGTTAAAAATGCTCTTTCCCTTTCTGAATTTCCTCCTCATTCTCTCTTTGAAAATCCCCCAGGTCTGCTTCAGGAAGCGGGCCTGTTCAAACGGACGCGATATGGCCCTTCTTTCTACTAACAGGCCGAAGCCAAACACAGCATTGTCACCCCAAGCATGTGACAGACTCAGCGCGCCGAGGACGCTCCCCCAGACGACGCGTTCTCCCCGACACCAGGCCTCCGAGCGCTCCTCGAAGCGCAGGCCCTCTGATAAATCCCCGACGCCCCACGCAGGGACCCCACGAGCAAGTCTTTCCGGGGGGGGCGTGAAATGAGGACGCGATGCACACCCCTAAGATCAGCTCACCGCCAACAAGACGCACGCTTCCGTACGGGCGATGATTTCACCTAAACAATACCTCAATTTTACTTCGTTTTCACAATCAAAAAATAATGTCGAGCAGGAGGAACTATAGTGGCGGAGTTCTCCCAAAATCAATTTTAATTAAACCCACGCACACTTTAATGTTGAACGTGCTTGTTTAATCAATGATTTTGGCTCCAAGGTGACTCGATCAGCATTTATGCTTGGAGTTACCGCTTGGGACTAATAGACACACTATAGAGCAGTCTTTAAGGTCAACACTCAAATTATTGTCCCATGTGAATCATTAATAACTCAGAAAATGATAATTTTCCAAACCCCATTTATTTTCTAAAGGAAGGGTAGGGATATTGGCTTAGTTTTACTTGTTACTGTTAGAATGATTTGATTTTAATTTAATGTTGATTAATACTGGACTGCTTATGAAATTTTGTTATGTTTTTATTCTCTCACCATTGGGTTTTATATACAAAGCCACGGGGTAAGTCTCAGACCTCCTAGGAAGGAGAATTACGGAGCCAAAGGGTTGAGGGAATCCAAGGAAATGGATTCAACAAATCAGCGCTGGGAGGAGAGGGAGAAAGAGGCGTTCTTTTGGGCCGGGGATTTAGCTCAGTGGTTCCGGCGCCTGTCCTGCAAGCGCAAGGACCTGGGTTCTATCCCCGGTAACCACATACCATACTGTGTGTGGAGACTCACGCCCAGCAGCAACCAGTACCACATACCACAGTGCCGGGCGTGGTGGCTCACGCCTGTAATCCCAGCACTCGGGAGGCAGAGGCAGGAGGATTGCTGTGATGTGAGTTGGAGGCTGAGCTGAGGGCCAGCCTGAACTACACAGGGAGACCCTGTCTCAAAAAAAACAAAAACATCAACTGGGATTCTCCCCTCACATTAGATATAAAATGTACTCTGCTCAGATTGAAGACAAATATATACAAGTTAAATTATAAAACAGAACTGGAAGAGAACTGAAGATCTAGCCAATCTCTAGAGAAAAAAGGACACTGAGTTCCAGGTGATAATTACAAAAGTTCATATTTTTAAAAAAGGTAAGAGATTCCTCCTGTTTGTCACAAGGGTCAACCTGCATCAGGACTAGAGAATGTGAAGAAATGGAAAGTGCTTCAGGAAACTGACCCCAAGAGATGTGTATCCCAGCACAGTAAACCCGCTACAGTGTCATATTCTTTGTTTGCGACAGTTTCTTACTACGGCTGGCTGTGAACTTGCAGAAATCCTCCTGCCTCAGCCTCCCAGTACGGGCATTATAGATGTGTGCCACCTCACCAGGCCCTTGAGTCTGTGTTTAATGATGGTTTACCTAGTACACTTTTTTTTTCTAAGACGGTCTTACTTTGTAGTTCTCAGCCTCTGCCTCCCGAGCGCTGGGATTACAGGCATGAGCCACCACACCTGGCATTGTGGTATGTGGTACTGATTGCTGGTGGGCGTGAATCTCCACACCCACTATTGTTGTATGTGGTTACTGGGGATCGAACTAGGGACCTTGGGTTTGCAAGAAAGGAGTTGGAACCACTGAACTAAATCCCTGGCCCAACTGCTACCTTCTTAAAAGTCAAAGTGATTTTTTTTTCCCACCTAAAAAGCAGGTTGTTTATGACACACAATCTGTGATTCAAACAGACTGTAGTTTATTTAATAAATCTCTCATTAATGGATGCAAATCTTGCTTTCAGTTTCTACTCTGATTCATGCGGGAATTTGAGTTGTGTATGAAGGATTTGAAGATGCTTCTAAGCACGGGGGACCCAGGCCAGGGAGGCTGGGCGAGGAGCCGGGGACAAGCTGCTTTCTGTTTAGTGTCCCACTGTTCCACGGCTGTGCCAGGGACCAGGGCCAAACTCCTCCTCTTAGAGATCGATGCAGTTCTCAAATCCAGAAAAAAGGCCAGTGACTTTATAACTACCCACAGTAGCCACTATGTACAACTTCTTAGGCTAACCTGAGAAGTTAAAACATGATGAAATGATTCCTATATTTCTATTAAACACATTCAAAAGTCAATAGTTTGTAAACTGGGATATAGTAAAAAAAGAGCAATATTTATTTAATAAACCTGCCAGTGACATAAGAATTCTTGCCGCGTGATTTGACTTTAATCTCCTTTAATTTCCTTCCTTCCTCTTTTGCTGTTGTTTGAGACAGGGTCTTATTACGTGGCCCAGGACAGCCTTGACCTTTCCTGATCCTGCTGCCTCAGCCTCCTGTGCTGGGATTACAGGCGTGTACCCCACACCTGGTTTATTCCAATTCTTGACTGAGAACCATTGCTATAAATACTTTATTAATTTATATTTTGTCTTCCTCCGTGAATTGATATATCTCAAGAAAATGGTAGAAATGAATGCTTGTTTTGAATCTCAGTTATAATCTTTGAGCATGGCAGATAAATAGCTAAAACTTACTGGAGAGATGAATGATAACTATGTTCTTTGGCTATTTGAAACAGGTAACTTAAGCTTTATAAAAAAGATTTTTAGAAAAGTCCTTTCCCCTTGTTAATTTTGGGAACTAAGGCTCAGGAATGGCTGTCATTGTCTTCATAAATTTTCTTTTTATCCCCAGATTCTGGGGACAAATTGGTATTGGCTAAGTAATGAAGGTCGGCTCCTCTTTATGTGCATTTGTGTCGTGACAGAAGTGGCGGAGTCTCCAGGACGCTGGGAGTGACCTCAGCAGGACAAGCGCCAGGACGAAATTCCGAAGGTCTGCTCAGGGCCGTCACCTACGACCAGCCCGTGTCGGCCCAAGATTGAAAGCTTCTGAATCTTTGCATAAAATTTATGTGTGTTACCTAGAAAAATTCCGGGACAAAGATGTGAAGAGAAAACGTCTCTTAAGTCCCGCTGTCACGGGCGTGGGAAGTGGGTCTTTGTGCACGAGGGAGAAGCAGCCCACGTGGGGACCGACCACCGTCGGGGTCCTGCCACCCAGCTGAGGACAGAGCTCCTCACGGTGACGGTTTCACTCATGCTCATCAGGACCCGGAGGCACCAGCCCACAAGGCAGATTGCTCTGCTGAAGGGCATGCCTCATTCACTCATGATTTTCAACGTCAGCAGGGTTCTCAGTGTTCTTTAGGGACTGCTTCCTGTCTCCTACTGGGGCAGGGTCGGATTTTTATCCCTCTTCGGCTACAAGTCCATCTCTACCCTTTTCTATTCTCTTTATTGGTGATTCTTGAATGTGGGTCTGCATAGGAGCCTGTTAACAGAGCACTAATATTCTGACTCACCAAGTCTGAAGGGAAGCGAGGAATCCCCACGTTTCCTAAGCTCTCAGGCGATTTTAATCTTCATCTTATGTCTTTTATTCTCTTGAATGAAGAGACTCTTCTCCTTCCGAGGTCAACCATTCAACCTTGCTCCCCTCCTCTCCCCTGCCCCCCTTCCTTTCTCCTAGATAATCCTCCATCAGCTTTCTCTCCTGTCACACATTTTCAGGCTCTTCCTCTACCACCAACTCTGCTGGAGGAGTCAGCTGTCCTCTAGTGAAACAGCTTTCATCACACCCTGAATTCCTCTGCGGCCATCTCCTTTCCTTTTCCTTCGCCAGATTTCCAGGGAGAGCGATCGATCCGTGTGGCTGCTTCCTCTGGTTGCTTTCCTTTATCGCCTTCACCACAGAGCTCCAGATCTCATCTGCAAAGCTGCTGCTAATTTGTTCTTCCCAAAGTGTCGCATCGCCCACGGATGGCCAATTCCAGCGATCTCTTCTTGTTCCTTCCCCTCTCTGGCCTCCCGGTGGCATTTGCTGTTGCTGATTCTCCCCCGAGATTACTTTCCCCAGAGCCTCCTCCTTCTCCCCCTCGGACCCTTGTGCTGCTTCCTTGTGAGCTTTTCTCGGTTCCTCCTTAGCTGCTATCTTCCGGGTTTATCTCTAGTCTCCGTTTTCTTTCTCTGATGCCTGCTGGGTGATCTGTCTTTTGGACTTTAATTCTTAGCTTTAATAGAGGAGTGCTCTTCGATCTGTTTCCATATCTGAAGTCCTTCACTTGAAGCTAAGTTCTCAGCGTCTAACTCTGCATGTGAGCGATGGATTCGTCTTTGGACACTGGTGCTCCCGGTTCTCGGTGACAAGGTAGCAAAGTAACTCTAGTTTTGAATCAGGGGAGTTTGGCGGGTCATGGGAGAGGCACAAGACCTGTACAGCAGGCCAGTGACTGCCGCCGCCCCCCTGGACACACCAGCGTCCTCACATCTTTGTGTCCCTCGATCAAGCTTCAGTCTTGAAGGAGGAAGTATCCATGTGGCTGAACCCAAATCGTGCTGGACCCAGCAACACTGGGGCTGGTTACAGAAGGACCTGGCCTCATCTCTGTCAACGCCACAGCAATGCCTGCGTCGTGTGTGTTCACAGACCCGCCTCTGCTCGCCGCCGTGCTGTGTCCCTTCTTCCCTCCATTATGCGGTTAAATCTTACTCATATTTCAAAGTCTAGTGGAGAGTCGCCTCCTCTGTGAAGTCTTCCCTGATGCCCTGGGCGCCATGAATCCTTAATTTTTGTTCCCCCTCTCCTTAGCACGCTGCTAAGCGAGCTCCTCCGTCTCCAACGATGCAGCTGTACACATCTGCTTCCCACTGGATTATTAGTTCCTTGAAGGCAGGGACTGGCTCGTATTCATCTTTATCTCTTCAGCATCTCCATAAGTAAGCACATTTGGGGGATCAGAGGTGACACTCCGCCATGATGAGGTCTCTTAACTCACGGTTTACATTTTTCAGCTTGATTTCATTTGTCCATACACAGTACTTTTCTAATCATTTCAAATGAAACAGTCTACAGAGTTCTAGGTCAACTCCCCCCATGCTGGGTGACTTTTCTGTCTTTTTCTGTAGTTGAAGGGAGGGGAGAGTTATGTCCCTATTGCTCTTTACGACCGAGGTGTCTTCAGTCCTTTCAAAGGTCTTACAAGCAATTCACTTTGGTTTAATTGATCAATGTTTCTTTTCGAAGCACAGGTTGAGCTAGGTGCAGGATTTTCTCTGTCTCTTCTACTCTGGTTTAAAACTAAGAGAATGAAAATGTCTTATCCAATAAGGTCATTGGGATCTTTATGAGACAAACTTTGGATGCAAGATATCACCCATCACTGTGGAAATAATGTTTGTGATTTGAATCAGTTTCTTTATTGTAATAATTCTATGAAACACCTGCAAAATAATATGCTAAGTAAGTGTCATAGGCCTACAAGGAAATTTCTCTTTTAATCATATGTATTTTTTTAATCACAGAAATTCTCTCCATTGCATAAAAAATTAACATAATGTTTATGATTTTCCCAAAATTTGGAAAATAAAATATAAGCATAAGACTAGCTTTCTTAAAAGAAGCATTTTTTAGTTAAACTTATGAGTGATTAGTCAGTCAAAGCTGAGTGTTAAAGTTGTATTTCTAGAAAACAAGCTATTTCACACCTAATCTCCCAGTCACAGGCCCTGTCGTTTGCAGTTTAATTTTTCTGTACTGACATTAAATGCTAATGAAATTGGGTGACACGAATGTGTCTGACACATTCTGTCTGTAACAGTCTGGCTGCTTAGTGACCAGTTTGGAAGACTCTGGTTTTGGAGATGGCGAATCGAGCTCTCTTATAGCCGATTTTGACTGATCCTTTCACCCGCAGGCTTTTCTGTGCCCACCACGTAATAAAATATAACTTTGTGGATACTGCATTGGCTACTCAAAGCAAGGGGAAAGACTTTTAACTAACGAAAATGATAGGGACCCATACAGTTGTATGTAATCCTGGTAGGGGAGTTCAAGTGAGACAGAAAACACTCACAGCATCCACATCCAAAACGGCCGGAAGTGTGCGTGGTTTCAAATCCAGTTCTGAGGACAACAGAAAAGTTCTCAATAGAAAAAGCCGATCTTGGGCCCGGGGAGTTAGCTCAGTGGTTCCGGCGCCTGTCTTACAAGAGCAGGGGCCCGGGTTCGATTCCCCGGTAACCACATAACAATACTGGGTGTGGAGACTCACGCCCAGCAGCAACCAGTACCACATACCACAGTGCCGGGCGTGGTGGCTCACGCCTGTAATCCCAGCACTCGGGAGGCAGAGGCAGGAGGATTGTGATGTGAGTTTGAGGCTGAGCTCAGGGCCAGCCTGAACCACAAAG
>PVIR01019733.1:0-31468 GCA_004026965.1 Petromus typicus
GCCCAACATTAACAGTTTTTGACCATGTGAAAACCTGATGAAAAGTTGGGTGCGTTAAGAGTTTGTAGAATCACAAAGAAAATGATCTTATGCTGCCCTTGGCCTGTGGAATAGAGTGCCAGGGACTGAACAGTGTGGCAGGACTATAGGAATCTTTCACTGCTGTGAAGGCCTCCAAGTAGAATCCTGCCTCAGAAAGAAAACGGGGCTGTTTGACTGAAAGTACATATTATTGTAATCCAGCTACTCAGGAGGCTGAGGCAGGAGAATCACAAGTCAAGGCCACTGAGTGAGACCCCATTTCCAAATAGAAATGAAAAGGGATGGGGATGTATAGCTCAGTGGTAGAGCACTTGCTTAGCATGTGCAGGGTCTTGGAGTTCATCCCCAGTCCTGCAGGGAAGAAAACGAATCATTACAGGACAAGAACACTGAAACCTTCAGTGTCCTTTCGCAGGTGACAGATGGTAAAAATACAGGATACTCAGTGAAATGTGAGACCATCTTCTTGTATTATTCAAAAGAATTAATAGCATGAGACATACGTGCACAGTGCAGCACCAGTCTACATTGTGTCACTGTTATGTAAAATAAGGCGTGGGTAGAGATGTGGAGAAAGGATGACTTGTGATATACTGGGAGATGATTTTAAAAGGGTTTTTTTTTTTTTTGTCTTTTTTCATAATGTTTTACAGTAATTATAACTTGTGAAATAAAAAAAGACAACTCAGAAAAATGGGCAGAAGTCAAATAATCCAAAAGTAAAATTAACAAAAATTTTACAAAAAGAAGTTGTTAGTGGCTAGGAATTTAGCTCAGTGGTTCCAGTGCCTGTCTTGCAAGTGCAAAGGCCTGGGTTGATCCCTGGTAACCACATGCAACAATACTGGGTGTGGAGACTCACCCCCACCAGCAGTCAGTACCACATATCACATACCAGTGTCGGGCGTGGTGGCTCACGCCTTTCATCCCAGCACTCGGGAGGCAGAGGCAGGAGGATTGCTGTGATGTGAGTTTGAGGCTCAAGGCCAGCCTGAACTACAAAGTGAGACCCTGGTGCAAAAACAAAAAAGAAGTTGTTAGTGGCAAAAAGCACTGTAAAATATGCTTCTGTGCTTGGCCTTACGGTGGGAAATGCAGTAGGAGCCTGCATGAGCCCCTCCCTCCCCGCCAGTGCCAGGGCGGGACCTGGAGCTTTGGTGCTGCATGCCTGCCTTTGTTTGTTTTGGAGACAGGATCTCGCTAAGCCACTAAATTGCTAGGTGGGATAGACCACCGTTTTATTCCGTTGTGTTGGCAGAAGTTATCATCTAGGAGACAGTAGCCGAGCGCCGGATCGGCATGTGGGCTGGGGCCGGTTTCACCTGCCATTGGAACAAATGCAGTTTTAGCCACTTCCGAGAAGCAGAGTCAGAGTTCTGAGTCTCAGGCGCGTTTGCCATGGAGAGACCTCTGCGCTCCGGTATCTGCGTGAGAATGGGGAAGGCAGAGCCCAGTGCTGGAGGGGCTCTCCCTGTGGGAAGATGTTCTGGGGAGCAGGGCCAAGCGTGACTGAAGGGTGAAGAGTAAAGACTCCTCGGGAAACCTGTGGAGGGCATGAGAAGCACAGAGCAGCATGGGTGCTGGGGCTCCAGGAGATCAGTGATTCTCCCTCCCTCGTGTGTGTGTGTGTGTGTGTGTGTGTGTGTGTGTGTGTCTGAACCCAGGGCCTTTGCATTGAGCTCCATTTCCCAACCTTTTTTCACTTTTTAAATTTTGAGACAAGGTCTAAGTTGTCCACTTGAGCCCAAACTTGTGATCCTCCTGCCTCAGCCTCACAGAGTGCTGACAATATAGATGTACACCACACAACAGCTCTGGCGTTTTAGTTTTCTCATAACCTTGATTTAATTGGAAGTTACCAGTTTGGTCCTCACTGAGTCCTCGTACTTCTCTGGCCTTGTAGATTTCCCGACAGATATCGCCAACAAGTCCCTCTCAGAGAGCACGGCCACCATGCTGTGGAAGTCCAAGGGCAGGAGGCGGAGGGCGTCCCACCCCACGGCCGAATCCTCCAGTGAGCAGGGTGCCAGCGAGGCCGACATCGACAGCGACAGTGGTTACTGCAGTCCCAAGCACAATAACCAGCCTGCGGCCGGGGCCTCGAGGAACCCTGAGCCCGGGACGCCGAGCGTGAGTGTATGTGTCTGCCGCCGGCTCTCCGCTAAAGCCAAGTAGCTACTTTTTTTTAACATTTCCTAGTGTAATGAGGCGGTTTAAGAGATTTGCATGCTTTATCAGTGTGTCAGGTGCTATTCTTGTTGTGGAGACAAAATGCCCAACACTCAAAATCAAAGGAGAAAAGGTTTCTGTCAGCTCACAGTTTGTGAAGGTTTCACTCCGTTGCCAGTGGCCCCATGCGGTGTGGCAGGGCAGAGGGCATCGCAGAGGAGAAACAGTTTGTCGCTGCAGAGGGCAGAAAAGCAGAAGGGGACAACAGCAGCCCTCCTCTGTCCGTCCCTCGTGCTGTGTGCTGACCACAGGCCCTCAGGGCAGACAGGGCGCCGAACCCGTCAGTGGGCCAGTTAGTAATCGCACACCCTTGATCCCAGCGTCACAAACCCTGGAACCAGCCCCTCTGAGCAGCCCACCTGAGAGCACTTGGAGCTTTGGGGGGCCGTTTGGATGCAGCCCTGACGGTGTTGAGCATTTGGGGACGGTTTGCTCTGAGTGTGCTTCACGCAGAGCCAGTGAGGACACACGCAGCAGAGTGTGCTGTGTGACTTCTGAGTTGAAAGTAATGTCTCTTTTGTTTCTCTTTCTAGCATGTGGACTCACCTGTCTGTGCAGGTACTTATTTTCTGCAGTGTTTTTTTACTCTATTTTCTGTCCATGTCAGAGTTTTATTTTAAATTTAATAGCCGGTGCTATTTTAAAAAACAAAAGGCAAAAAACTACAAATCTTCCAGATTGTCTCCTTATTGGAAAGTACAGTTTGCCAACCAAATAAATGAAGATAGGGTCAGCTGGAGGATTTGTGAAAATAATGTCTGTGTCACTTGAGAACTGAAGGGCCTTTTATAGTAAATAGAAAACATTTTCATGACTTAAGTAAATGAAATTATGGGGCACGTTAGATTCTGGCTTCTACAACCAAATCCTGTCTTTATATATCTTTAAATATTTGTTACAGGTGGAGTAAACTGGTCCAATGTAACTTGCCAGGCAACTCAGAAAAAACCTTGGATGGAAAAGAATCAGACATTTTCTAGAGGTGGAAGGCAAACTGAACAAAAAAGTAATTCACAGGCAAGTTGGATTGAGCTGGAGAAACTTGGTTAGGTCTGAGCTGCAGTAACTTTGATTTTGTTACCTAATGGTGTAGTGGTTATGAGGACATTGACCTTTTTTGGAGATGCATGTTATTTAAATTGAACTATCTATGGTATGTGAAACTTAAAAATACCTGAGCTAATAAAGCTGCTTAAATAGTGAGAATGGTAAAATGTTGAATCAATATGATAAGCCTAATGGTGCCTGTTATACCATTTCTCTACCTTTCTGTATAATTGACTGTTTTGTAGTTTTAAAAGAGAAACCTTCTGGGCTGGGGGATTTAGCTCTGGTTATGGTGCCTGCCTTATAAGCACAAGGTCTCGAGTTTGATCCCTGGTACCAAAAAGAGAGGAAGAGAGAGAGAGAGATTGATCTACCACTGCATTTGCCATATCTTTTTCTTACTTACATAAAAATTTTTAAAGCTTTTTTTTTTTTTTTTGAGACAGGATCTTGCTTTGAAGTTCAGGCTGGCCCTGAGCTTAGCCTCAAACTCATATCACAGCAATCCTCCTGCCTCTGCCTCCCAGTGCTGGGATTACAGGCGTCAGCCATGACGCCCCCACTGTGGTATGTGGTACTGACTGCTGGTGGGGCTGAGTCTCCACACCCAGTATTGTATGTGGTTACCAGGATCGAACTGGGCCCTGTGCTTACAAAGATAGGCGCCAAAACCACTGCACTAAATCCCTGGCCCAGAGTCTCTCTCGTTTTGAGAGAGCCCTCGAGTCCCGGAAGTCTAGGTAGGCAGTTAGAGCTGTTGAGTCATGGATAGCTTTCTCAGTCAGGCCCTGCCTTGAAAGGACACCTCGCTGAGGACAGGCTGTGGGGAGCAGGCAGGGCAGCCAGTCTCCCAGCTGTGCTGCACGAGACAGGAGCTGGAGCAGCCCCTTGCATAGCTGAGGTTCCATCTTGAGTCTGCTCGCTGCTGGCATTTCTGTGAGCCAGGCCTCCGGTCCTGCCAGGTGTCGTCTCCTCCCTGGAGGGCGTAGTGCTGGGCAGGACGTCTGAGCTCTGTCTTATGACTGGAGCACAGTGAAGGAGAGGGATTCGAGAGCTCGCCTGCGGCGTGGGGTTTTAGCTTGTGAACGGTGTGAATAGTGGGAGCGGGAAGAGCGTGCAGCAGACAGCCCCTCTCGCTCAGTTCCCTTCCTTCCCCAGTGCTGCCCTTGGTCTCCTGCATCTGCTTGGATAGGGCATGTCCTGTGTGTAGCCGTTCCCTTAGGTAAAACGTCGCATGTCCTCTCTGCTCTGTGCTCAGTGGTAGGCCTTCAGAGGTCTCTGTTCTCTGTTTTTCTTTTCTTTGAGACCAAGTCTTACTAGTAGTCCCGGCTGACATTGAACTCACGGCAGTCCTCCTGCCTCAGCCTCCTGACTATATATCACTCCCTGGAGGGCTCCCTGCTGTTTGTATGCAATCAGCTCCTCCCAAGGTTTCTGGAGTGATGTCAGGGGGCCCAAGGCCTGTAAGCTATTATTGCAGTCAACACCCATAGGCCATTCGGCAGCTGCCCTTAAGTCTGCCATCATTTACCAGTGGGACCATCTCTATGGACAGGCCAACCGCCTGTCAGTCTACTGAGTCCCATCGCCTGGGACCTGTGCCGAATTCCTGTTTTGTCATATTGGTCTTTAGTGTACACACTTACCTTATGGAAGTGCCATCTCTCTCTGCACAAACATTTTGAACCATTCAGGCCAAGGCAGGAAGATCTCTGTGAGTTCGAGGCCAGCCTGGACTACACAGTGAGGCCTAGTCTCAAAAAAAGAGAAAGCGCCATTGTATCTTGTGAACAGAGACTTTTCCTCTTGCAGGAGTGGAAGCCCAAGGGTGTGGTTGTGTGGTGGGGTCGCTGTGGTGTCTGGGAGGACGTGTCCATGGTGTCCTTTTATGAGGACTCACCCTCACCCTGACCACTCCCTCACCACTCCCACTCACCCTGACCTTCTCTCACCCAGAGGCCTGCTCCCGAGACCCCACCTCCGCTGCCATCGCATCTCAGGTTAGGGTTCCCACTTGTGGATTTGAGGGGTGCAAACATGTACAAACAAGTACTCTGTAACATGAGCGATAGTAATTTATGTGACTGAATGAAAATTTTATTTTCTTAAGATTTGTGTTCTTAGAAGCAAGATTGATACAAAATACTTTCCTTAGGAATTAAAAATCATAGGCAATTTGAAGATGGACTCGTTAGATAACAAAGTCTGGTAGTTTGCCTAAGGCTCCTTTGATGATGTGCTGTAACTGACTGTTGGCTGAGAATGGTGGGCTGTGGATACAGCCGGCATGGCCCGCGGCAGCCTCACAGCCTGGTCTGCCCACTTACCCACTCCTGCCTTCCCTTGCTTCCTTCTGCGTGCTCCGTGGAGGTCCTATTTCTCTGGAGATGGTGCAGCGCGGTGGGTTGGTCACAGCAGTCCCAGTTGTGGGGCGTGTGGGCTGCAGCCAGTGACCGCGCCTCCCCCGCTGCACAGCTAACTTGCTTGTGCTCTGCTCTCATAACAAGAGCCGATAGAAAAGACTATGTACAGGGCACAAAGGTAATGTGTATTAATGGTCACGTCTTCATGTTTTCCTTGTAATTATCTTATTTGTAAAAAGTCTTCAACATGAATTATGTGTTCTGAAAATTAAGAGTTACATGGTCCTGTGTACTCTTCTGTAAATATGTTATATTTAAATATCTTAAAGATAATCAGATTTTTTTCCCCCCTCTCTGGCATTTAGGTTGGATTCAGATGCCGAGGACACAGTACTTCCTCAGAAAGAAGACAGAATTTGCAAAAGAGACAAGACAATAATAAACATTTAAACCCTAGTCAGTCCCATAGAAGCGACCCAAATTCTGAGTCTTTATATTTTGAGGTATTTTTTTTTAACTGTTTTAGTAAACTATTATAGGAAATGTCCCTGTAAGAAACATCATTTGTTCTATTATAAATGTAACAGTTTTTATGTCATCACATGTGCCTCTAAAGTTGCAAATCATTCAGAAAGAGCAGTTTATTTTCTCCTTGGTCACTTTCAGCATTAACAGCGTGATGTGCATGTTCACAAGGTTTTGTCAGCAGGTTCATTCCGAGGTGCTATGTGGACGTAGAGCTTGATCTCCCGTGGACTTCCTCTAGTCAGACTTTTCTCATGCTTTTGATTGTTGTTGTGTTTGTCCATTCATGAGGCTTTTCAGATTGAGTAGTTCAGTCTAGTTATTTGTGTTGCTACTTGAGAGACTCTGGGAGGAGGCGCAGGAGGAGCAGGAGCACTGCTCTCTGTAGTGCCAGGCAGTCAGTGCCGCATCCTCCCCGCCCCGGCCTTGGTGTTTACCCCGCGCTGGCCCTTGCGGCTGCCCCCGGCTATGATGTGAGGGAGGTGAGTGGACCCCTCCGGGCAGGGCAGGGCCGTGCGTGGTGGGGCACAGTCCCAGCCTGTGCACTCCAGTGCAGTGACTGTGAATAGAGGCAGGGCCGCTGGGTTTGTGGCGGGGGAAAAAGAATATTCGGAATGACTCTGAAAAAACGGGCAGAATCTGGCGTAACAGACGTCGTCTTTGGTAATATTCGTGTAACATTTTGGTTGGATCATAGATCGCTATTTGGAGATTAAATTAGCTAGAAATGGAGAATCTGTTAGATGAGCTTTGTAAGTGACCCAAAGGACGTACGTCCACCTCAGTTATTCTATCAAGAATAACTTTAATATATCTAGATATGGCAGATCTATTATATACACACATGTGATGGTCTCATACTTACATTTTTTTAGGGATATTAGATACAATTTTTATTGTAAAGGAGGATGTTGGTTGGGAAGTTAATTTAGATAGAATAGTTTTGCTTTTGTTTTTTTTTTTTTTCAATTTTTAAACTTAAAATTGAATGTAGTATGAGGCAGGGAATATATTAACAAATTTTATATTAAACTGAAGTCTTTTCCAAATGACCTGACTGTGATAAAGTCCAGTTTGCATGTTTTTCAATTGCCTGCCCATCTTAGGGTGGAATTAGAAAGAGAACTGGAAAAGGACCCTGGAGTGCAGACTCCCCGAGGCGGTGTGCCTCCTCCTAGATAGGAAGTTGGCCAGATTGACACGGGAGGCATGAAGTATCCTTCTACAGCTGCTTTTTAACAGTTTAGCAGTACAGCAGTAGGAAATTCCCTATTTTTTATTACTTCTGTTACCGTGAACCGTTCTTACTTCCTGTGGGAACTGTTCCAGGATGAAGAACTCGGTGAGAGCGGCAGTACTAAGGATGAAAATATTCAACAGAAACTCTCCTCAAAAGTAGTAAGTGACTTTCTAAAAAGATAAGCCGTGTGGTGTACAGGCCGCAGTATGTTAGTGCTTACTTTTAGTATTTCTTTTTAAAACAGCAAGACAAAGATACTTTCCCACGAAATCCATAGTCCCAAAACTAGAGGAGCAAATGCCGTTAATTCTCTGCAGAAACCCTGCAGCTGTTAGTTGCACTTTGAAGGTTTTACTTGGCTTCCATCAGGGGTCCAGAGGAGCATTGCCTGGTGGCTCAGCTGCCACTGTCCCTTATTTCTGTGCCTGCGACGCTCCCCCTTCTTGGCTGTCTGGGAAGCGCTCAGTGCAGTTACACCGCAGAGGGTCCCACTCCTTCCCAGGAGCTTTATGAGATCGCTGATGAACTTCTTCTCTGCTCGCTGTAGTTAGATGATTTACCTGAGAACTCACCTATCAATATCGTTCAGACTCCGATTCCCATCACCACCTCTGTTCCTAAACGTGCGAAAAGTCAGAAGAAGAAGGCTCTCGCAGCAGCTCTTGCCACAGCGCAAGAATACTCAGAAATAAGTATGGAGCAAAAAAAACTACAGGTAGGTGGTGAGCAGTAGTGACGGTCCATGTGCTGGTTTGGTGGGGTGGGCAGGAGCGGTAAGGACAACCACAGTAACTGGCAGTGTCCACAGTGCCACAGGACAGCGTGTTCTCCTGTCGCCTCGCAGGAAGCCCTATCGAAAGCAGCTGGGAAAAAAAACAAAACCCCCGTGCAGCTGGATTTAGGGGACATGTTGGCGGCTCTGGAGAAACAGCAGCAAGCAATGAAGGCCCGGCAGATCACCAACACCAGACCTCTGTCCTGCACGGGTGAGCACAGACGCTCAGAATTCTTCGGTGGCTTTGGCAGTGTGTTGGGGGTAAAGCACGTGCATGTTTGTGTATGTGTGTGAGCCTCAAACCACAAGCCTCAAAACAGTCTGTATCCCTTCTGTTCGCACCTTCGCCATCTACACATCTGTTCTGCTTTGAAAACCTGTTGTGTGTACTCCGCTGTCCCTCCTCTCGCCCAGCAGTGCCATCAGGGCAGAGTACTCCTGTCTGCTGTCCTCAAGGTGACCACACACAGGTCCTCAGTGATTGTGAGCCACACAGTGATAACGACCTGGCTCGTGCCTTAAAAGCTCACCCCTCGTGAGACACAGTGGTGCTGAGGACAGACCAGCATTCTATACCGCAGGAGCATGAGGAGAGGAGTAGGGCTTGGCAGCACCACGTCCTTGGGAGGCTGAGGCAGGAGGACTGAAAGCTTGAGCTCACCGGAGGATATAGCTCTGGGAAGAGCTGGGGCCAGGAGCACCCCTTCAGAGAGGACTGAGAGCCACAGGGGCATCTCTGTAGGGGGAAATAAACACAGATTGAGTAGGAATGGGGGGGGCGAGTTTGAGAACCTCAGGTGGATGCCTGCTGTGGGTGACGCAGAGCAGAACCCTGTATGCCCCTCCTCGCTGCAACACTGGCCTGGCCTTGGCTCTGTGTCACACTGTCTCGGCGCTGTCTCACTGGGTATAGCTCCAGCTGTCTGTCCTGATGTCTGTTGTTACCACGCGATTTTTGTAGATTTATCATTGGAATTTTGAAAGTATGTGGAAATCTGGCTGTGTTGTAGAAATTATGTTTTTGGCTTTTTTTTAAGTGGTTACGACAGCTTCTTTTCACACTAAAGAGTCTACTACCAAAAAACCTTTGAGCAAAGGCCAGCCCTGTGTGACACCTTTGAACTCTTTGGATGTTACTTCCTCTAAAGCAAAAAAAGGAAAAGAAAAGGAGATTGCAAAGTTAAAACGGCCCACAGCACTTAAAAAGGTAAACCTTTTAAATCTTAAACCCTTATAATCTGGAAATGTCCCTAGTACCACAAAAGAAAAAAAAAATCTGTAAATCTTTTACCTTACAAAATACATCAAGGATTGAAGTCTGTTTTCCAAAATGAGTTGTGGTGTTTTTGCCATAGATTCTTGTGAAATATTCAGAAATGTGTGTCATTATAATGAGTAGTTTGTATCATCAACATTATAATGGCCTTTTTGTGTGGAACAAGTTCCTAGAGAGTGAATTTTTTCTGTTAGGTTTTAAAAAACCATTTAAACTTAATATCCAGAAACACTGACCTGTAGTAATCAGAAGCCCTAGATTTGGTTGGTTCCACTTGTTTGTTGCGTTTTTGGTCTTGTTTTGCAGAACTGGGCCTTGAACCCAGGCCCTCCAGAGGTCTAGGCCAGCATTCTGCAGATGAGCTACTGCTGGCCTGGCGCAGCTCTGAGTACAGCCCGCATAGCTGCTGTCCAGTGGACAGTCGGCAGACATTTTGTCCTCCCCTCTGCTGTGCTCTGAGTGTGCGCAGTCAGCTCCCAGCTGCTCTTCCAGTGCAGATACCCATGTCTAGATAGCTGAAAAGTGTGAGACAAAGATCAGGCGACCAGCTTATCAAGTGGGATGTAAAGGGTGATGTGTGGTAGGTGTGATTTGACACTGTGTACTCTCAAGCTGCTCTTTATTTGTGGTACTGTATTTTCTTTGGCTTCTGGTGCCAAACTTCCATTGACTGTTATTGTGGGCCAGTTTCTGCATAGCCAAGCAAACACACAGGCACTGGCGTCAGGCACTACCGTGCGTCTGTGTGCAGGACCATGCCTCTGTCTAGATGTGGTGGGCCCAGAACTTGCAACCTCGGTTGTAAGTCAGTACAGCCGAGATCTGGGTGTGCACTGGTACATGCTACGTGGTACAGTTGGGGAGAGGCAGATGAGTCTTCTGGTAACCTAATTACCCCAAGCTGCTGGTGTGTCCAGCTGGTTGGTGATCCTACAGAACTGAAGAGTGGGCAGTGAAAAGTGCTTCCTGACTTCCAGGTTATTTTGAAAGAAAGAGAGGAAAAGAAGGGCCGGTTAGCCGTGGATCACAGTCTCCTGGGATCCGAGGAGCCAGCAGAAACGCCTTTAGATTTGGTTGACGATTTGGCACAGGAGGGCCCCTCTCAGGAAGGTAAGAACGTGGACGCGCGCACCCCACACTCCCCCCGTCCCCCTGTTCCAAGCAGGCATAGCCTGGCCCTCGGCCTGGGTGACATGAGTGCTGGACCTGAGGACTAAAACCCACTGTGATGCCTAGAAAGTGACCACAGAAGCCTGGTCAGCCAGGTGCTCAACCCTTCCGCAGACTAACATGTCAGTGTTGCCCTGACAAGCGGCTGCACGGCTCAGCTCTCACAGAAGTGTCGGAAGCATTCACTCTGACTTTGCTGTCTGTGCCCTGCATGTTTAGTCCTACCAGATGCACTTGCTGCTGAAAGCCATGCATCAGGTTTTAGCCGGGAGGCCCCTGCGTCTGGCCCTGCTTTTTAGCACGGTTGCTGGACAGTGGCTCACCTGGCATCCTCGTCAAATGAAAGAGGGGAACGGCAGTGCCTTAAATAAGATGCACTGGAGGCAAGGGCTGGGCAGCCTGGTCTGTGAGCGTCCATCAGAGACACGAGCACTTTTTCTTTCTTTTTTTGGTATCAGGAATCGAACTCCAACCCTTGTTTTTCCAAAGTAGTCGCAGTACCACTTGAGCTAAATCCCTGGTCCAGTGAGCACTTTTTCTTAGAGTTGATTGATTGCAACTCTGTACATTTCAAAAATGAATAAATAAGCAATCATTTATTTTTGTAGTATTAGTGATAATATATATGTAACTATATCAATATGACCAAAAAAGTGTTTGATGCATTTTTTGATCTTCCCGTACTATGCCACAGCTGGTAAAAACACTTTAACTTATTTTTTGCAAAATGAACCCGTTTAATAATCACAAGAGTTCTTGTGTCTAATGACAGGCACACACACTCGAGAAGCCTTGGGAGGCCTGCCCTCCACGTCTGTCTTTGCAGGATCGGTTCTGCCAGCTGTGGGCGCAGGGTGGCACTAGTGATGCTTCTGGTTTGACTGCATGGTCCACACCCGCCTACCATGCGCGAAATGAAAGATAGCTCTGAACGTCAGAGGAGTATACAAACTCACAGAGGGGCTCGCGTCACCAGCGGTCCACGTCCACGTCTGCCCAGGGCGCAACTGGACGCCTGGTGTAGAGTGTTCTGGAGGGCGGCGAAGTGGCCACTGGTTCTGCCCCCTGACAGCTGTGCTCCATGTTTTACATAATTTTCTTCAGGTTCGAAGGCTTCTTGTGCATATCCTTTGGTAGAGATATGGCAAGGTGGAGATGTGTGTTACATAGGAGCCATACGTCACCTTTGAGTCTTCAGTCTGGGATTGTAAACCTTCAGATTTAAGATCTCTGTTGGGTGTGGTGCACATCTGTAATCCCAGTGCTGGGGAGGCTGAGGCAGGGGAATTGCCTTGAGTTTGAGACCAGCCTAAACTAAATATTGAGAACCTGTGTCACGCCTACCCCCCCCTGAAAAAAATCCTATTGTAGCAAGACCCTATCTCAAAAAAAGAGCTCACCATGAGATCGCTTCTGGAACTCGTGAGTCTTTTTATTTTGTTTTATATCTGGAGCCCCATTCATTAGATTTCTTCATAGGGATATTTTTCATTGAGTCATTCTGTTGAATTTCCTTTTGCCTTTGGGAAATGAATCCATGAGCTCAGTGAGTATGGAGCTGCAAAGCAGAGTGTTGCTGGCCCATAAGGATTCAGCCCCAGTCAGTTGTGAGCACATAGGGTTCCAGCAGCTACGACTCAGTCCCAGGGGGGAGGTTCCCAGCACATGCTGTCTCGAGGCACAGACACAGATCAGGCAGCAGCACTTCATTGTTTTTAGAAGACTGAGTTGACTTCTAAGGACGCCCACCTGGGCCAGGTTTGGTCTGGACCCCTCATTCTCAGGGTGCCCATCTGCTCCCTTCCCAGTGTCCAGCGAACGTCTCTGCATGTGTTCATGGACAGAGTGGGGAGGGAGGCACGTGGCTCTGCAGAGCTGAGTCACGGCTGAGGGAAGGATTTGACCGAGGGGAGGACGTGGTGGAGGCAGAGATGGCGGCCAGCCGCACGGAAGCCTGCAGAGCCGGCGGCGTACAAGGAGCAGGTGGAGGACAGAACTGAGAAAGGAGAGGTTCCTGCGGATGGTGGGAGAGCAGGCTGGTAACGCAGCAGTGAGGAGGCCTCTTCAGAACCAGGCGGGCTCTGCTGAAGCCAGCACCCTTTGTTCTTAGCTAAGTCCTCAGGGAACAGGCTTACGTGATTGCTCCTGTTTGCATCCTGTAGAGGCTTCCAGGCTGTGCTTGTTTTTCTTGTTCACTGAAGTCTAATTGAAGAGATAGTAGGGGATCCTCACTTGCGTGGTGTGTGAGAAGTGTTCATGATAGGAAACATGCCGAGGGTGTGGGTCAGCACGGAGCTTTCCGGCTTTGCAGTTTGGATTCTTTCTCCTGTCTTATGTCTCCACAGATAACGGACTGAGCATGCCCAGCGATACCTCGCTGTCCCCAGCAAGTCAGAACTCCCCGTACTGCATGACGCCCGTGTCTCAGGGTTCTCCTGCAAGTTCCGGGATAGGCAGCCCAATGGCCTCATCCACAATAACCAAGATCCACAGCAAAAGATTTAGAGAGTACGTTTTCCCTGCACCCTCGATTGAGTAGTATAAGCGTCTTGGTTTTAGTTCTGAGTCGTCCTTGCCCCATGGTGAGGTGAGTGGGTGCAGCTGAGGAGGTCTTTTAGCCCTCCTGCCTGCTGAACAGCTGGCTTCATTGCGCATGGAGCAGCCTCTTCTGCGTGTTGATGCAGGGCCATTGGGCAGTAACGACTTGTACATCAGCAGTCCTGCCCACGGGGCCTGGTATCAGACATGTTACCTACATGAAGTGTTGTACTGTGTGTTTTTCCCTCTTTGGCATCTGGGAATATATTACTGACCCTTTCAAAAGCTCTCTGACCCATTAATCACATGAACTAGGCTTCTAAGACCTTGTTACATGACATTCACCTACTGCATGAAGCTTTTTTACTGTGTTTTCTTCTAACCCAGGGCCTCGCAGTGGGCGAGAGCTCTGCCCCTGACCTGCACACCAGCCCAGCTGTTTGTCTCTAAGCTGCGAAGGTTGAGAATTAACTAGGAGCCACACAGGATGGTGCCCA
This sequence comes from Petromus typicus, assembly GCA_004026965.1. NCBI lineage: Eukaryota > Metazoa > Chordata > Mammalia > Rodentia > Petromuridae > Petromus > Petromus typicus. Next base: position 13,703 of record PVIR01019733.1, read on the forward strand.
CAGTTATCGCCGTGAAATACTTTAGGATTTCTAACATTTGTGTGGTGAACTAGTTTTCCCTTCAGAAATGACGTATGAAGGAATCCCATGCGGAAAGTGTAGAATTTGTGAGAGTGCAAGCCAGTTGGCCTGCTCCTTTTCCTTATTCCATTGTTTTTGAGTGAATGCTTCTCTCCTAGCTTTGAGAAGTTAATTAAATGTCAAATAATAGATGTGGAGTGGCTTGAAGAGTAAAATGTTATGTATGTCTGGACTAGCTTGAAAGGAGAAAGGAAGAAAATTGCATTGTTGATGTTCTGCTCTTTAAATCTGAATGCTTTATTACAGTTCATCCTTTCTCAGTTTGTCCAGTTGTATTCTCTCTTCTGAGGTACTGCCATACTTGTGTATATTTAAGCACTGTTCACATAAAATTTCCAGCACAGGGATTTTTGTAATGAAGAAGGTCAAGCCTAGGTTTTCCTAGCATAAAACTTAAAAATTTGAATTTTCTCCCTGATTGTTACTAAAGACAACCAGGTGTCCTTGTTTAATGCCTGCTTACAGGGAAGATGAAGGATGAGAATGAAAAAGAGGGGAAGTGTGTGCAGAAAATGCCCCAGATGACTTCCTCACGTTCGATGACTGCCTTCCTCCCAGTGTAGCTGCCCTGACCTCACACAGGGCTCTTCCAGGAGCTTTGTCTGAGAAGGAGGCGTGTGACATCCATGTTGAGGCCTCTGAGGTTCAGGCTTGAGTTGCACTGTTGGGTTCACAGCTCCAGATTTTCAGAGTCAAAGCGTCACTCAAAGAGGCACTCAGGCCTCTTCCTAACACTTTACTTTTGGTTGAGAAACGCCCAGAGGTTATCCAGCCTTTGTTGGTATTCAGACATCAGTTAGAATTGTATCTCTTTCCTACCAAAAGCACCTTTGGTGGTCATTGGAATGAAATAACTTGTACCTTTCTACCAAAAACATTTTATCTGTTTTTGTCTCATAGCAGTGCAACATTTGGCTTTGGAAATTGGATAATTGGGAGCTTGCGTAGCACTTCCTTGAGCATAACCTATTTTTTACTGAAAGCCAGATTGTTGAAATTGAGAAGCAAGCACAGTCTGTAACTTTGTTCTCTTTTTCTAGTTGCCTGGAGGGTTTAGGAGTTTTGAAGATTTGACTTTTCACAGCAACCTCTCACTGCATGCATTTTCTCACAGAGACGTTTTCCTGCTGTAATAGTTTGTTGAGAATTATGCTGTGAGAGCAATTAGCTGTTGTTCGCTTCACAGGTACTGTAATCAGGTTCTCTCCAAAGAGATCGATGAGTGCGTGACACTCCTCCTCCAGGAGCTGGTCAGTTTCCAGGAGCGCGTCTACCAGAAGGACCCTGCGCGGGCCAAGGCCCGGCGCCGGCTGGTCATGGGGCTGCGCGAGGTTACCAAGCACATGAAGCTGAGCAAGATCAAGTGTGTCATCATCTCTCCCAACTGCGAGAAGATTCAGTCCAAAGGCACGTACGCGCTGCCTCTGCCCTGCTCCAGGGCCTGTTTCATAGAATTGCAGAGTGTCTTTTTCTGGGGAGTAGAGTTTTAAAACGAAATGTTGTATACTGGAAAAGAAAATGAATCTTTGAATAGCTCACGTTAGTTGGATAGTGAGACTGGATCGCAGGGGTTGCTCGTGGATGAGGGCTGACGAGTGAGTCTCCAGAGGGTCCGCCAGCGCCCCCTTTGCTGGGACAGCATGGGGACCAGACGGGTGTGTTTCTTCATTGCCCGAGTTTCTTATATCACCTCCCTTTGACAGCCTTCTTCTCTTGAAAAGAGTGAGAAAAGAAGGCAGGGTCCGGGCCCCTAGCCGGCCATCACAGGCAGAGGCTCCTGAGTCCTGACCCACTATGTGGGCATGTTGTGCCATGACACGTGTCTTCAGTTGTCCTCTTTTCTGGAGGAGCCACTTGAGGTGGCGTGCCCTGCACTGTGTGGATCTCTACTCGAGCTGAAAGGTTAGAAATCGAACTTAGGTGCTAGTAATCATTTTACATAATTTCGTCATGATGCTCATTAAGTTGAACTGGGATTAAACCAAGGACTTTTACAGCGAGCTCTATCCCAGCCCTTTATTTTTCCTTTGAGATGGAAGCTATCGGCAAAGTTGTCCTTGGCAGGTTTAAATTTGTGAGTCTCTTGTCTTAGCCTCTGGGAGTGCTAGGATTACTAACAGCTCTGCCTTAAGTTGAAATTTGATTCCTACTCTGCTAGTTACTGTGGAGAAAGAAAAATTTTCATTCTGAAAAAGTTTGAAATTTTAACTGGGAAGAAAGCAAGCTGCATGTCTGTGTAATGTGCCAGCCAGTGGACGTGTGTGGCGGCCTTGGCACTTGGGCAGCACGCATTCCGCTGCTGCAGTGCATGCTGTTGCCGGGCTGTCTGGGCTGGGTTAACGCCAGTGCATGGGGAAGTGACTCCCTAAGAACTCTGCCTGTGCTGCTCCCTCAGGTGGCCTGGACGAGGCCCTCTACAATGTCATCGCCATGGCGCGGGAGCAGGAAATTCCTTTCGTGTTCGCACTTGGGAGGAAAGCGCTCGGCCGCTGTGTGAACAAGCTGGTCCCTGTCAGTGTCGTGGGGATCTTCAACTACTTCGGTGCTGAGGTAAGAATTTCAGGGCCGTACTTCTCTTGCTCCCCTATTTCCACACACAGCGCATTTTTCTGTCAACGTGTGTGTGGCAGAGTTGTGGTTCAGTGTTTTCAAGTGAGTGGAGGGCCCATAAAGACCAAGTGGAAATGTTGAGTATTGTATTTTCTTTGTAGTGGTGAAAACATTGACCTCGATTAACTCTACAGTATTTTGAAAAGACATAGTTTCCTATTGTGCCATAGTGGTTTTTATCTTTTAGGTTCAGTTGGGTAGTATTTGGTATTTAAGCACTTCTTGACGACAGCCTATATAATCTAATGCAAAATAATTTCTTCATTCTCTATGATGGGTACATTTTGTGTTCTGGGATTCAAGAGAAACACATCTTTTAATTGTAGGAATTACCCTTCAGAAAATGCAACACCTACACCTATTTGTCAGGATAGCTATGCATCCGTAGTACCTGCACCTCTTCCAGTTGGCTAGCACAGCTTGCCATGAGCAGTGACCGTGGGAGCAAGATGCCAGTCGGCCCATCCTGCCTCAGGGGTGTTTGAATGGAGCTGATTCCCAGCTACTTTGTGCTATAATTGGCAGACCATTTCCTTTCCTCTCAGATGTCTTAGTTGCTTTTCTAGTTTCTGGGACAAAATGCCTGACACCCAAAGTTAAAGAAGAGGTCTATTTGGGCTCTCAGTCTGTGGAAGTTTCAGTCCATCGTCATCTGACTCCAAGGCAGGGTGGCAGGGTGGCTCCAGAAGGGGCTTGGCAGAGCAGAAACAGAGCGTGCAGGAGTCGTGAGGCGGCGGCAGCAGCAGCAGCAGCAGCCTGGCTTCTTTCTGCCCCTTGATACGCTGCCCAGGCTGTACTCTGCTTGGTGCCACCCAGACGCAGGGTGTGGCTTCTTCTATCCTCACCCTTAATCCCATGCTGCACCTTTAATCCTCTTTCTTATACCCTAATCCAGCCACCTCCAGAAAACCCCACTTATGACCATATCATGTTTTGGGGAGACATCTAGACACAAGCCATAGCATTTTGCCCTTGGTCCCCAAAAGACTTACATATATCCGTTTGTGCAAAAGTCCATCTCTAAAAGTTGCTGAGGTCCTAACAGTATGATCACTGCTAAAAAGTACAAGTCCAAAGTCTCCTCCGAGATTTAAGGTAGACTCTTATTTTTAAGCCCCTGTAAAAATGAAAAGCGAACTTCTAACATAGAATAGCATAGGATAAGTATTCCATTCCAAATATGGGAATAGAGAGGAATAGCACCAAAGAAGTCCAGACTCCAGCTAGACAAACATTAGTCCTGTGGTTCCATGCCCAGCAACCAGGGCAGGCTCTGGCAAAACATAAACTCTAAAGGGCTCGGGTGGCTCCTCCCTGTGGCTTCTGTTGGTTGCAGCTCCCAAGGGCTTCCTTCCTGGCTCAGCTTGGCTCACTCCTGAGATGATTTGCCTTCCTGGCGTATCTACTCTTCTGAGGTCTCCACTCCATCTCCAGGTTCACAGTCATGGCTTCACACACACCTCTTAGCGGCACCCTGCTTGGCACCTCCAGACTTTGTTCTGAAGTTTGAGTGGGAGCCTTTCTGACCCCACAGCTCTTGCATTCTGCATGCACCTAAAAGCAGTGCCAGGTTGATGATGCTGAAGTCTGCCACCGGATGGAGTAGTAGCCAGGCTTCCTAGGTAGGCATAGTACCACTTGAGCTAAATCCCCAGCTGTTATTTAATTCTATTTATTTGTTTATTTATTTTACCGTACTGGGGCTTGAACTCAGGCCCTTGTGCTTCAAAGGCCAGGCTTTCTTCGCTCTTTGGTAGGGTTGAGCCCCTGCAGAGCATTGTGATCCCAATCCCAAGGCCCAGTTTCCCTAGGCCACTCCTATTCTGAAAGTTATATTTTGGGACTATTCTTAAAGCAGTCATTTAGCTTTGCAGTTGTGAAACTGCAGAGGGTGGAGCCCTGACTTTTCTGATCCCCTTAGGCCTTCTTCTCAGTTGTCCTGTTCCTTCTTGGCCCCCAGTTTCTCCTCTGCTCCATCTTTTCAGTCTGCAGCTTTTTTTTTTTTTTTTTTTTTTAGGTTTTTTTTGAGACAGGGTCTCACTTTGTGGTTCAGGCTGGCCCTGAGCTCAGCCTCCAACTCACATCACAGCAATCCTCCTGCCTCTGCCTCCTGAGTGCTGGGATGACAGGTGTGAGCCACCACGCCCGGCACTGTGGTATGTGGTACTGGTTGCTGCTGAGCATGAGTCTCCACGCACAGTATTGTATGTGGTTACCGGGGATCGAACCCGGGTCCGTGCGCTTGCAAGACAGGCGCCAGAACCACTGAGCTAAATCCCTGGCCCTCAGTCTGCAGCTTTGACGAGCTTCCTTTCTGGCCCAACTCAAAACATTTAAAATTATTTATCCCTGGCCCCTTTGCTCTTGATTTTCAGTATGGGTTGGCTGAGAGTTCCCAACAATAGCCGTGCCACCACCTCAAGATTAGTCTACCTTGAAATTTCTTCTGTAAGATTAAATTAGTCTACTTTCTGACACTTTTCCCAGTATTTGAACATGAGCAGGTAGGAAATGTTCACTGAATGAGCTGTGATCCATGTACCTCTACCTGTGCTAAACTGTTGGTGATGATGAAGGCGATGAATATACCTGTGTGAAATGAAGGGCCGTGTATGAAGATACGGCATAAGAATGAGAGTCAGGTGTCGGGGATTTAGCTCAGTGGTTCCGGCACCTGTCTTGCAAGCACCAGGGCCTGGGTTCGATCCCCGGTAAGCACATACAATAAAGCTTGTGACTCACGCCCACAAGCAATCAGTGCTACATACCACAGTGCTGCGCATGGTGCCTCACACGTAATCCCAGCACACAGGAGGCAGAGGCAGGAGGAGGACTGCTGTGAATTCAAGGCTGAGCTCAGGGCCAGCCTGAACTATAAAAGGGAGACTGTCTCAAAACAAAAAAGAGAGTGGGAGTCAGAAAAGAGGGCATGTTTATTTTTTACTGTATTGTCTTTATAATTATGTATGGAAGTTTATTTGTATGCTTTTATGTTACAGATATTTGCCAGATTTGTTTGCATTTTTTACTTGCCATCTGCGATATTGAGATAAATAATCTAAACCACAGTATACTCCTACATGGAAATATAAAAATATCGGTGACATTAATAGCTGTCTTAGTCGTAGCAGTGAAGTAGTGTGCATGTGCTATACCTTCCTGCCCTTACCTCCGCATTCAAGGCTTCTCATTGCCAGATCTGGCTTCTCCCTTCAATTTTCCTTCTCTTACATTCTTTTATTCCTGACAATTTCTGACTTATATTATAAAACCAGTGTCAAATCTCAAAATCACATGTACACATACCTGTTTTCTTTTTAGTGGTCGTGTTTAAATGCACAGTTTATTAAGCACTATAAATACTTATTGTGCAACACCCCGGGGCTGTTTTTCTTTTTTTTTTTTCTTTCTTTTTTTAAAGGTTTTTTTTGAGACAGGGTCTCGCTTTGTAGTTCAGGCTGGCCCTGAGCTCAGCTTCCAACTCACATCACAGCAATCCTCCTGCCTCTGCCTCCCGAGTGCTGGGATTACAGGCGTGAGCCACCACGCCCGGTACTGTGGTATGTGGTACTGGTTGCTGCTGAGCGTGAGTCTCCAGACCCAGTATGATATGTGGCTACTAGGGATCGAACCCGGGTCCTTGCGCTTGCAAGACAGGCGCCGGAACCACTGAGCTAACTCCCCCGCCCACCCCGGGGCTGTTTTCAGCCATCGGACTTTCTCTTGAGCATGAGTCCTAGGTGTATCCCTGACCGTGTTGGTTGTCCACACCCATCCCTTCTGAGGTCAGCATGGTGGGCGGTGTCACTTAGCTTCCCTGTGCCTCCAGACATGTAGCTGGCTGCTGGCAGAGCATGCATAGCGTGTGTGTTTCTTTCTTGAAGTTAATTTTCAGGGCCACGTCCTGTGGCCATGGATCACCTGTCACCACTCTGCACCCTATCCAGGTGTGCACTGAAACAGCGGTGTCCTGGTGAGCAGACAGCGAGTCCTTTTCCTCCCTTGTCAAACCATGACTTTATGTATGGATTAAGGTGCTTTTGTAAACGTCCAGGTGGTGTTTACCAGTCGAGCTTCTTTTTTATTGTTGATTTTGTTTGTTGGTGGGTGCTGGGAATCAAACTGAGAACCTCACGCTTGCCAGGTGGGTGCTGTCCTGTTGAGCTACATCCCCGGTCCAGCAGCTGAGCTTTGTTTTTTCACGTTGTGTTTTATCATGGGGCTAAACTGAGCTTGGGGGAGTATTGGGGGTGCCTGGACATTGGTGGTGACTGGAAGATGAGACTTTCCCTGGTGCCAAAGGCAGTTACTGAAGTACAGCACTTACATTGTCCTTCACTACTTCATTAAACATAGCGTGTTTGTGCGCTCACCAATCTGTTGCACAGGTGGAGGAACTTTGATTATTAACTCCATATTCTACGCGGGATCCATATTCTGTTTTCACAACTGGCCTTTGTCCAGGCCATCACACGTGCCTGTCTTGTGCCCTATTTTTGTCCATTTGAGGCCTTGGCTTTCCATCTGTCCCAGACTTTCCATTGGCCTTTCCATGTTCTTCCGGCAGGGGAGCAGCACAGGGCGCTGGGGCCTTCCACATCCTCGGATGGCGGATGGCGTCTTGCAGACACACTTCCTTGAAGTCCTTGCTGCTGCACACAAGCTCAAGTGGTGCTCTCTTCTGCCTCTGCCTTCTTTGGACTTGTTCTGCTCACCAGGCCTCATCTCCACCTCCAAGTTGTCCCAGCATCTCAAGGCCTGTGCAAGATGTTGTCTTCTCGTATCAGGCCTCAGAGTCCTCCCCGCGTTGTCCCTCCAGGGTGTGGAAGGCATGACAGCCTAAGCTCCACCTGCCAACCATGCAGAGGACCCTGTGCCTGCTGCTGTGTCAAAGAGAGTCCCAGGAGCTTTCGTCCGTTAGCATCGATGGTCCGCTGGCATGGGAAAACCAAGTAAACAATAGTTCAGAGTGTGTTTTAAGCTTCTATGGTTTGCATTCAGATTTTGAGACACAGTGTAGATATTTATGGCTAAAAACAGGAATAAAACGCTGCTTCGAAAAGGGGCTAATCCACACCCTGGTTTCTGTGCAGAGCCTGTTTAATAAGTTGGTGGAGCTCACGGAGGAGGCCAGGAAAGCGTACAAGGACATGGTGGCTGCCATGGAGCAGGAGCAGGCTGAGGAGGCCTTGAAGAATGTGAAGAAGGTGCCGCACCACATGGGCCACTCCCGGAACCCGTCTGCAGCCAGCGCCATCTCCTTCTGCAGTGTGATCTCCGAGCCCATCTCTGAAGTCAACGAGAAGGAGTACGGTGCGTGTGGCAGCTCTTCTCGGTCCTTTTCTAGGTGCTGTCATTGGTCAGTCCCAGGGTTTCACGCACACCAGGCAGGGCATGCCCTGCACAGAGCTGCACCCAGCCCTTTGCCAGGGACTTGCTGTTTCCCAGGCTGGCCTCAAACTTGAGACCTTCCCTTCAGCCTAGCACAAGGCTGCAGTGGTAGTGTAAGCCACTGTGCCTGGCTTGTTGCACACTATTTTAAGTGACTTTGAAATAGTTTAAGTGATTAAAATCATCTCGTAAATAACTTCCACTCTACTTTTTGTTTTAGTACTTTAGTTTTGAGGGTTTTTTTCCTTTTTTTGAGATAGGGTCTCACTGTTTAGCCCAAGCTGGTCTTCAGCTCAGGTTAGCTTCAGCTAACCTAATCCTTCTGCGTCAGCCTCCCCATACTAGGATTACAGGCATGCACCACCATACCCAAGATTTTCCCTTATTTTATTGATTTTTCAAAATTTACTAAGAGTTTTGACTTAAAAAATTCTAGTAAAAGATTAGAATATTTGGGACTGAAACTTTCTATGAGATCCTGGAATTTAATCATAGTTGCCGAGTCCTAAAAAATGTCCAAGAGGTTGTGGAAAACAAAAGTGTACCAGACTTGTGATACATCACTAAGTACATACCAGCAAGCTTTATTCTGGCAAATTATACGGAGTTGTTAACATTTTATATTTGCCAGTAAACTGCAGACCTCAGCATTACTCAGTGTAATCTTGTGAAACCTTCAGCCAAGTCTGTAGTCAGAAGCAAGACCAAAAGCAGCACTTGTGCTGAGCAGCTGACCTCACCAGTGGCCCGCGGACACCCCAGGCTTCTGTCCTGCCTCAGCTGCTTTCCTTCCCCTTCCCCTCTCCCTCCCTTCCTTCCTTTTACCTCCTCCACTCGCCCCTGGTTCTTCTGTCTCCTCATTGCGGTGCTCCCGCCCGCCCACCATGCTGGCCTGGTTTCTTCTGCTCAGGAACCACTGCGGGGAAGGCGGAGAAGGGGCTGTGCTGGCTGTCACCACTGTGCAGTAACACACCAGTGATGAAAGCCGGCCGTAGGTGCATCTGTAGAGCTCCGGCTGAGGCTGAGGCAGGAGGAGCTCCAGTGCAGGCCCAGCCCAGGCAGTGGAGTAACATGCAGCCACCCTCAGAACCAGAATGGGCACAGGCTGTGGGTTCTGTCCCCAGCACTGCGAGGCAACAAGGAAGGAAGGAGAGCTGGGTGTGGGCAGAGGACAGTGGTGATTGGTCTCCAGGTGGGCACACAGAGCAGAAGGATGTGGGGAGAACCCCCGGACCCTAGCACCAAATGGGTGTGCAAAGACAAGGCTGGCACACCTGCTGGGCACTTCTGCAGCACAGCTCATCTCCGGGCCTTAGATTTCGCTAGGACAAAATCTAGAGAGGACTCGAAAGTGGGAGCACTCTAAAACTCTGGAACTTTAAAGGCTTCTTTGCATATTTACAAATGTGAGTTTCAACTCACTACCATAAGCTGGCGAGGCTAAGGGCCGGGGTGGTAGGGCTGCTTCATGGCAGGGCCAGGGGAGTCAGGGAACCCGCAGCTGGTGTCTGAGGGCAGAGCACTGCTCCGAAGAGATCGAGGGTGTGGGCAGGATGGCGCTCAGGGTCAGCCCGGACGCTGGCAGTTCCAGACTGGAGTGCAGGGGAGGTGCTGCCGGGCCAGGTGCCAGGGAGGCCAGGGCATGGAGGTGGGTGCTAGTCATGCCCAGCAGGGAAGCGGGGAGCCTCAGCACTGTGAGAGGGCGTGCTGCGCCTCCACAGCTGAGAAAGAGGCCCTGTCTCCTCTGCCCAGCCGTGTCTGTCGCCGCGTGGCCCATGGTGACGCTCAGGTTGAGGCTGTTCCCACAGGGAGCTTATTTCCATACCGCTTGTGAGAATAGTGACCCTACAAGTGCTGCCCTAAATATCCTATTTAAAAGCCCACAGTAGGTAGCAGAGGTGTGGCATCTCCCCATTTGCACTACCTTTTTTGCTCTATACTGATTGTGTCATGAAAGATAATCATAGGTCACCTCCCGTGTCCTGTGCTGTCCTTCTTGGTCTTCTGAACCCGTGTGCGCCAAGCCGTATCTGTTCATGTGTGTTAGAAACCCTGGCTGGAGTGGACGTATTGCCCAGAAACAGGCCAAGGCTGGAACTCAGCCGAGGTCACTGCAGCCTGGGCAGAGCTGGCCCTGGTGGTCCTGGAGGCTGTGTGGTGAGCTCAGCACACCCCGAGGTGCCCGAGCCGCGGCCCCTGCCTGCTGCCCTGACCGGCACCTTCCGTATGAACACAAAGGCGGCTTTGCCGTGTCTGCTTCCTGGTGCCTTGGTGTGTTTGTTTCCTTGCTTCTTTGTTTTCAGTGCACATGTTTTGGGGAATTGCTTTTGCTCTGTAACATTTAAACTAGTATAAGAATAGACTAAAATTTGAATTTTTCCAACCACTTGCTGGGCCACCAAACTTCTGGGTCTTTTTCTTCCATCCTATGTTTGGGTTTTTCACGTGATTCTGAAAGGGTAATCTGGTTTGTAAAAATCTGTTTGCAATTTGTAGAAACAAATTGGAGGAACATGGTGGAGACCTCAGACGGGCTGGAGACGTCAGAAAATGAAAAGGAGGCTCCCAGTCAGCAGTGCGCATCCGAAAGGCCTGGCCATCTGCCGCCCTCCACCGGCCCTGTAGGGAAGCAGCTGGCCGTGGCCTTCCCAGCCTCGGGCAGTGCCAGCTCAGGGCTTGGCCCTGGGAAGGTCATAGCCTGCGACAAAGAGGAGGCGAGACCCGACGACCTGGAGTGGGCCTCGCAGCAGAGCACGGAGACAGGCTCCCTGGATGGCAGCTGCCGGGACCTGCTCAACTCGTCCATCACCAGCACCAGCAGCACCCTGGTGCCCGGCATGCTGGAGGAGGAGGACGACGAGGAGGACGAGGAGGATGACTACACCCACGGGCCCATCTCCGTAGAGGTGCAGCTCAACAGTCGCATTGAGTCCTGGGTCTCAGAGACCCAGAGAACTATGGAGAGCCTGCAGCTGGGGAAGAACCTGCCCGGCTCGGAGGAGGGCCCTGCAGAGCAGAGCGCAGAGGAGGACAGCGAGGCGCCCGAGGGGCTGGAGCCAGGCCCCGACGCTGAGGCCTGGACGCCTGACAGCCAGGCCACACTTGGCCCGCAGAAGTCTGGCAGCTGCGGCCCTGCAAGCCAGGAGCACACAGAGCCAAGTGCTGCACCTCGAAATGCGTAACTCAGGAACCCCAGCGCCAGGCCAGGCCCCCACTGCTCCTGGGCATCATCTCAGCTGCACCACGGTGCCTGCTTGGCGTGTCCGGCTCCCCACCACGGCTTTATAGCACTTAATGTTTTGTTCCCATCTGTAGCTTAGCTTACAGTTTGCATTGAGGTGTCTTTTTAAGAATTTGTGGGGGATTCAGATGTTTCAGTTTCTTTTGTAATGAAAAGTAATGATTACAAAAGGAAAACCAAGTTTGAAGGAAAATAAATTCAAAATGCCTATTTAATCATTCTGAAAGCTGGAGACCAGGTTCTGAGGTCAGCGCCGTCACCAGCACTTGTTTCAAGACTGTTTCATCTGACTGACCGGGCAGAAGGTCGTTTGGACGTCTTTGGGAAGAGCTGGCGACAGGGTCTGAGAGCGTGCAGCATGGATCTGTGGACACACGTGTCAGAGGACTTGGATCGCTGTCTTCATGAAGGTTGGGGGCTGGTGGAGGCCACCAGGAGCCTGGGGTGGGCCTCACGGCAGAAGGGACAGTCCCCTGGGAGGGCCCAGACTCGAGCCCCATGTGCCTCAGGGATGGTCTTCAGTCTGTCACCGGAAGCGGGACCGCAGCCCTGTGTCAGGACCTCCTTCTGGGGAATGCTCCTTGTGCTTCTGGTTGGGACTCTCTTAGGGCACGGATCTGATGATGGGTATCCACTCTTGTCCTGAGTGCAAAACTGTCTCATCTCTTTCAAAATACGCATTTCGTGCTCAGCCACGGGTACCTTCCATGCAGCAGTGACCACAGTTACTGACAGCAAGTCAGGGAAAGGAATTTTGCACAGCTTCTAATGTTACCCCGATGATCAAGGCTGCGAAGAGGAGGTTTTAGAAGAAGAGAGGAAGTCGTTCTAATTGTGCTGACCCTAGTAGATGACCTGGGGCAGGAATGCAGGGACTCCTTTCAGTCCTTCTGTCTCTGAGGGTATGGTGTGTGCGGGGCTTCACCCTCTCGGTGCCAGGCGGTCACAGTGAGGCATCGTCCGCCTCCCTCCTCAGCAGCCTCCTGCACGCCGGGCCTTATGCTGGAGGGAAGAGCCGCGCCCGGGCTGGGGCTCTCTCAGGTTTCCTAAGTGGCGCTTTGTCACCTGAGTTAACTCTCAGTTGAAGGTGCAGTATTTGTGGGTTGCTGTGTGGAAACGAGACTGCCGGCTTTCCTAGTTCACGACAGGGCCAGCCAGCATTCCGGTCCAGTCTGCACTGGTAATTCCACCTCAAAGGCCCGAAGCTTGTAAGGAATGAAACTCCCGAAAGTGATGTGGGTTCAGATTTGGTGAATCTTCCCATCTCCAAGGGGTCTGGGAGTGTCAGTGCGAGAAATGATAGAGGTTTTGAACTACTGACAATCCCAAGAGCGGATTTTAAAACTTTTAACTACTTTTTATGATGTGAATTTCCTTTTCTCTGTGTGCGTCAGTGATTCAGATAACTCTTGATCTTAAGGGAATGGCTTTCAAAGGATTCGTATATTTTCTATCTCTTCTGGACATGAACCCTCAGTTTTGATTTTTGACATTTGTATCAAGAGTAGTTGAGGAAATCTGAACACCAAAACCTAACCGTGCTATAGACTGGGGAGGGACCGGTTGACCCGGTCGTGTGTTGGTGGCGTGTTCGCGAGGACCTCTGCTGCCAGTCAAGCCAGGGGACCATGGCCCTTTACTGTGACAGGCCACCAGGATTTATTCAAGGAAGTGCTGCTCCGTCTGGAGTTATCTTACATATATATTAATGATGTTTTTATAATTTGTTTCCGTTAGGTAAATTTTGGAATCTGTGTATAATGAGTTAACAGGATTCCTGGGAGGTATGAGAATTAGGAAAGTAAATTATTTTTGGAAGTAGGTGCAGTTCACTCTCTAGAAACCTAGAAAGAGATCTGACATGAAGACAGAGAGTTCATCAGCACAAAAAATGAGTGTATAGAAGTTGTTTTATCGGCAATAATAAATGTTAGATTTCTATTTCAGTACATAAATACGTGACTTACCTTACGGATTCCACTCTCTAAATTAGAGTTTTGCTTTAGTAGAATTCTTTGCCATGAAGATTACTTCTCAAAAGACAAATGTTCATATTAGCTTAGTTTTTGGTTTAAATGTTTATAAATGGTGTAATATATTTCTTTTGACTAAACATAGAAAAATAATGTGTTATACATTGAAAAGTTTTTACAGGCTTTGATGGAGGTCATTTTTGCAGAGATGGTATTTTATATGCTTCCAGTATTTGGAAAAGAATTAGTCAAAAGGAGTTCACATAGTTTAAATATTGATAAATTAATATCCAAATAATGTACTTGTCTGATTTCTTAATAAGATGGGGAAGACGGGTGGGTGGGAATTATAATGTGCAAATGAGTAGTGATCTCTACATTCATTTTCAACATAAAACTGCTAAATCGTAACACATTGTTACTTTAATATATGTATAAAGAAGTATTACTGTTTATGAAGCTGCTGTTTGCTTTAAAAAGTTGTCATGTAAGTATTTTCTGTATGTTGTGCCAACAGGCTACAACATTAATCTGCTAAAAACTTAATTATTATTTTAAGAAATTTTCTGTGAAGCTAGCTGTGGTGGCACACACCTGTAATCCCAGCACTTGGGGAGGCTGCGGCAGGAGGACCATCTTGAGTTCGAGGCTCGCCTGAACTGTACAGTGAGACCCCGTCTCAAAAAAAAAAAAAATTTCTGTAAAATAAATTTGTCTAGTTATCATTCTCTTCCTGTACCCTTTTGCCCTTTATACACATTGCAGAATCAACCAATTTGCCTAATCGAAACCTGAATCCTAATTAACTCTTTAAATGTGAGCTTTGTTGGCACATCACACCTTAAAAGTATTTGTATTATTTTGTAATTTAATTTCTAACTATACCACGCAGATTTATAATTTAATGTCTTAATTGTATGCTCTAAGAAAAGCTAGCACAGTGTGAGCTCTCACGCAGGGAAGCTGTGCTGCTGTGGTAGGAAGGGTGATCGGGCGATAACGGCTTTTGCACTATGTACATACCAGTGGGGCTTGTGTACTAATAAAATGAGGATCGGAGTGGCGTCTGTCCTTGCGGAGTGGCTTTCCTGTCTTGCTCGCTCGCTCGCGGGCTGGTGAGAAAACCTTGGGCCGGCGCCTCTCCTCGGCCGGCGGTGAGCAGGTGGTGAGCAGGTGCGCCTGCTGCCCCGTGGCCTCCCCCACCCGGCCGGCGTCCGCGCCCAGAGCCGCCTGCCGCTGGCGCGCTGCTCGGCCGGCCCAGCCTGTGCCGGGTCACAGGGTGCGGGCTCCGGGGAGGGCAGTCATCGGTCAGAAGACAGCAGGTGCCAGCCCAGCACGCGGAGCCAGCGCGGGCTGGTGAGAAGCAGGCAGAACAGTTGTGGTGACTGCCCTGCTTGGGGGTGGGGGTCCCCTGAGACGGCAGGGCCTTTCCCGCGGACGGTCGGCTTTCCCCTGACTGACCAGCGAGGCCGGCTGCGCGGCCAGCACGGCCCGGAGCTCCGTCAGCAGAGGCGCTTTTGTTTGGTGCCAGGAGGGAACCGCAGGCCTTGCCGTCGCAGTGCTTCGTCCCACTCCCCGCAGGGAGCTGTTTCCCCGTGAAAGAACGAGACGTTTATTAGACCGCGCGCGGTTCCGGGGGGTCGCCAGAGCGACCCAGTCATCCGGCTGAGCGTGGCCTCGAGGCCGCCAGGCCGGTCACTCGTCCTCCTCAGCCCAGGGCAGACGGAGGTGTTCGTCTCCCAGACGTGGTTGGATGGCGATCGCTGGCTGCCACCGGGCAGGGGTCTGTGGACCTCTGGCCAGAAGCAGGAGGCTGGGCTCCGGGTGAGAGGCCGCGCGGTGTCCAGAGCCGGGGAGGAGTCTCCGTCCGGCCGCCGACAGCGCTTTTTCTTGCTTTTCTTTCGTTCTCCACCCTTCCCGAAGCCAGCACCCGAAGGCCCAGCGCGGCAGCCCGGCCGCTGCAGCGAGCGCTCACCGAAAACTTCCAAGCGGAGGGCAGGAGGGACGCGCCAGCTCAGCTTTCACCCTCCCCCGAGAATCTCCAGCGTGGGGAGCCGCCACTGCAGCTGGCGGTGGGTCGGCGGCTCTGTCTGCGGCCGACAGGCGCCCGGGCTCGGGTTCTCGCCGTCCTCCTTCCTCAACGGAAGACCAGGCTGGGCTCTTGCTCCCAGAACCGTAGCTGGGCCGAGACCAGAGGACCAAGACCCGCTGAAGGCCAGCAGTGCCCTCAGGCGGCCCGACACCCCCCACACCCCCGGGGCAGGTGACCGCTCAGCCAGTCACCCTAGTTCCAGAGTGCAGAGTGCAGCCGGCCCGCGCCCTGCTCCCCGAGAGGTGACACGGAGGCGAGGTGGCCGGGAACCCTGCAGCTGTGGGCCACGCGTGCCTCAGCCCCTGCGGCCCCAGGCGGGGAACCGAGGGGCGCGTGGGACTCTACGTACCCTCCAGGCGCAGGCACGCCTGTGCGCATGCTCGCACGCCCGCCCGCACGCGCACACACGCAGACACTCGCGCACGCGCACGCACGCACGCACGCACTCGTACGCACACTCAGTCCAGCTCCACGCTGGACGGCCCTTGCCGGGAGCAGCGCGCTGGGCCGTTCGCATCTCCAGACTCCTCTGCCCAGCGTCAGCCTCTGGAGCTCACGAAGGATAGAAAGAGTAACGGAGCCAAACCAGAACCAGAACCAGTTTGAAAACTACTTTTAAGAAAAGTCGCAACTTGCAGCTACAAGACCCAAGTTACTTAACCCTGTGTCCCTTCCAGGAAACTAAAAAAGAAAAATTCCTAACTGCCTTAAGGACACAATAAGGCCGTCCTGGGCTTTTCATCTGTGACTTTTGCTTCCTGCCAGGAGCCAGCCCCATGAGAGTGACAACTTCCCAGCTCGGACTGGGCAGCGGCGTGTCCGACCGAGTCGGCAGCGCGCGTCCAGGCCCCTCCGGAGGACACGTGTGGCTCAGCCCAGCCTGGCGGTCAGGGAGGCCCTCGCACCCTGTTGGGAGCCATGCCAGGGGTGAGAAGTCACAGTGCTCCGCGTGCCCGTCACACAGAAACAAGGGGCCGGCAGGCAGATCAGGTCCAGCGCGAGCTGTGCCCAGGATGTGGGACCTTCTCACCTGCACAACGGCAGCTCCGGGTCCTCACCACACTTCCATTCTGCTGCCCCTGGGAGACCCTTGTCCCCGGAGGAGTGCGGCCCTTGTGTGGGCTCCTCCCAATGGAGATGGATGGGAGACCCTCCTGCTAGGAAGACAGAATCTGGAAGAGCCGACCTGGGGATATACAAGGAGAGGGATGTGTCCCCCGTTCTGAGCTCTTTGCTGCTCACAAAATGGCCTGGCGTGGCTGATCCCTCATCCCTGAGAACAGGCAGGGCGGCTGTTTTTCGCTGTGGGTTGATTGGTTTTTGTTAGTGACAGGGTCTCAGTATGTAGTTTAGGCTGGTTTTGAACTCACTGTGTATCCCTGACTGCTTCGAACTCACAGCGACCCTCCGGCCTCAGTTTCCCAACTGCTAAAGTGGCCATTCTTTCATTTTATGACTGAAAAATCAATCTGACTGTCTCCGAAGCTGTTGCGGGGTGGAGATAGACCTGAGCCCAAGTCTCTTGGATTTAGCATCTTGTCAACCAAAAACATAAGTCGCCTGCCTCCAAGAGTGACTATATCTGGAGAAGGGGCCTCTCTTCAGGTCACAGAGTCAGTCGGAGGGCACGCTTGTCAGAGGGAGCAGAGCACCAAGTGTCGCTCTGAGTGTGCAGGGAGCAAGGACGCAGAGTGAGGCGCCTGTCCTGAGCAAGGGCGCCTGTGACCCGCCCTTGGCACCCTGGTCTTGGATGCCCACTTCAGGACGTCAAGAGAGTTTAGAATTTGACGTCCGGTGCTGAAGCCTCTTGGTCTTCGACGTTTCGCTGTGGGACTCGGAGCAGAGTCGGTTCCCACAACCTAGATCTCCGTGCCTGGACTCACAGGGGCGCCAGGCCTCAGGCCCCCAGCCGCTCTCTGCCACCTTCCCCTGGTGCAGACCTCAGCGCCTCTGCAAGGTGAACCCTGATGTGGCGCTGAGGTGAACGCCACCGAGACATCGCGGGAAAGCGCTGGCTTCCCAGATTCTGGGAAGGACGCTGTGCTAACTGGGCGCTGTTAGCTGTGTGAGAGCATCCTGGCTAAAGAAATAGCTATACTCGGGTTCAAAGAGCTTCTGCAGAGCAAAAGAAACACGAGTGGGTGAAGAGACAGCTCACAAAATGGGAGAAATCTTCAGGGGCTGCTCTTTAGACAAAGGACTAGTATCTCAAATATATAAAGAACTTTAAAAAGTCAGACCCTCCAACCTGAAAGATCCGGTCCAGAAACGGGCGCCTGAAATGAACTGATATTTTTAGATGAAAAGTAGAAACAGCAAATAAATATATGAAAAATTGCTCAACATTCCTGGTCAGTCAAGAATGCAAATTAAAACAA
>PVIR01019734.1:0-31564 GCA_004026965.1 Petromus typicus
AGCAAAAGCAGTAAGCAGTCCCCTTAGACTGTGGCTGTAGTCCTCTGAGTGATTTGATGTCTATGTACATGAAATGACTCCCAAGGAATCAATTTCCTAAGCTGCTCCTCTAGAGTAGATTTTCCAAGGACTCTTCTCAAACATAAGGTTGAAATTTGTACCTTTAAACTTATGATGGGCAAAGTTTACCTGACTTCTGTGATGTTCTTAAGGTATCTTTTTTGTCCCTCATAAAGTACCCTCTCTCTTTTCATAGTATGATCTCTTTAGCTACTGTAACTCCTCAGACTGCAGCTTTACATGTGATCCTCCCTCTGGGCCCCAAATTTAAGTTTCCAGATTGCTCTGCTCTTTGTTCCTGAATCTTGTTCTAAATCTGCACAAAAATAGTCAACAGTGCTTATTCCAAAGTCTGAATATTGAGATCCTGTCATACTTTTCCCACCGGATCAACTAGTTCACAGCCCTTAAATTTAGCCTCCCACAAGTGATTGGGATGTTGGCAAAATGTAGTCAGCTTTTTTTTTTTTTTTTTTCAGAGTATAACAGGTCTGGCCTTTACTCTGATTTCCAAAAGAATCCTTGTTTCCAACTTAAACTTCATGTATCTGGCCTGTACTGTCCATTATCGTGAGCCATGATACGAATGGCCCACCAAGCCATGCCTACATCATTCTACAGCGGTGGAGGTGATGCTGCGAACTGTGTACCATGGCGAGCAAGCACAACATTCTCTGTTGAAGGGCACCCCAAGTGCACGAGTTGTTTTCTCCAAACAAAAACCTTATTATTGAGATTTAATTGCAGTCTTGGCCCTTTGTGATAAATCCGTGAGTTCTCACTGCAGTTTAGGCCCTCGTCTCTGAAAGGTGTACATCCACTGTTCTAGGATTTCTCTAACTCCTATCACCAAACCTTTCCGAACTCCTGCAAACCAGTGCTAAAGGCTTCTGAACCACATGGTCAGGTACAGTGACAACAATGATGCTGCTTTTCCTGTACCAGTGTTTTCCTGTCAGTAAGGCAGGACACCTCCCACTTAAAGGAAGAGAGGTTTAACCTGGTTCATGGCATTGCAGGAATTATTTCATGGTCACTTGCATTCAAGAGAAAAGTACAATGATAGGATTTTTAGCACACAAAAGTATACAGCTCATACATTATTCTTCTTCTCAGAGTCTGGTGAATCAAAAAGTACTAGAAAGGAAGGAACGAAGGAGGAGATAGAGTTCCGAGGCATCTTCCTGAGCTCTCTAGTCACGCCCAGAAATGTGCTACACTCAGATCCTAGGTGTCCCTCAAGCCAGTCAAGTCAACACAAGGAAGCTTGATGACCACAGACTGATCCTACGAACTGAAGGCTACTTTACCTGTCAGTTGTGGTGGCTTTTTTTAACTTTATGACCTCACTTTTCAATTCAATCATGCATTTTTACAATGACATTTTGTATTCTCTTAGCATACTTCTAAAGCTTCTTTGTAACTAGGAAGTTATGAAAGATCTAACTGTAAGAGTAGGGGGCTATTATTGGTGTAATGGATAATTTAGACTAAGATATTGCTCATGTTAAATATACTTCTTATGTGTATTTGTATATCTACTGGTTATGGTTGCCTTAGAGTTGATATATTTATAAATTCCTAAAACCTAGGTGGTTATAATGAAAAGAGATCAGCCAGAATTTATATGTGTTTGTTTGGGATAACCAGCTACTTCTCTGAAAGTATGTTGTTAAGTCCAGAATCTGTGATAAAGGAATAACTCAGTTATAGAAGAGCCATTATAAAGATTTTACTAATGAAACAGAGAGTCTCCTGGGGCAAAATAAATTTTAATGTGAAGTCTATAACATTTGATACTTTAAAGGAAGAGAAAGATTTTAGCGTTGCTTAGTTCCTGTGGAAATAGCTATATGGCTTTATAAACTAGAACATGTCAATTATGAATCAGTTGACACTTAAGAGAGTATTAAGATTTATTAAGAGAGATTTTGTGTAATCAATTTAAAATTACAGGACACTAATATAATTAGATTTTTAACACATAAAAATTATAGGGAATATTTATGCATTTAATCTGAATTTTAAAAGCCAGTGATAACAAGTTAATAATTGTGACAACTAATAGAGTATCCTAATAAATGTCACTATTTTTATTAATTGATATTTAATTTGCTGTAGCCTGTCTTGGTAAATGTTAATTAAATGCCAGAAAATTCCTTATAATTTTAACATATTAATAATCTTATAATTATGCCTTTATTGCTTATATAATTGAGTTAATTATACACTACTAGATTTACTGTACTCTTTATAGACAGCTCAAAAATATCCATTTTCCTCCACAGGTCAATAAATTTGATTGCCTGTTAATTGGTAATAGAATTTCAAAATCTGTGGGTGAATAAATATACATTTCTAAACAGCATGGTAAACATTACATGTCAAGTTACAAAAAAAAGAAATAATGGAAATCTATTATTATTTCTGTATTAATTATTACTAATTTATTTTTCTTCAGAAAAATGTGAAAAATTAGGATACAAGGAGAACTCCACAGACTTTTTAAAAATAGTATTTAATAAGAGTATTTTATTTCACTGTGTACTCTAATTTTACATTTACAATAACTTTTAAAAGTGTAATTTTATCAATTAGGAAACTGATCCAGAAGGTATTTTTCCTGATAATGTTATAGCACTTTTAGTGTCTTAGCTTCTTCCAATATATGCAAACATTTGAAAGTAATATTTTAAAATCAGTGTGCTTGCACATGCATGTATATTGACAAATTTACACAAGGAAAATGGAAAAAATATCATTTTCCATTGTGTAGAATTTGACACAAGCTATCAAGCTTCTATATCTATGATATAAATCTTTTTTGTAAATCTTTATTGGTACATTAAATATACACATCATGATTGCACTCCATAATGGGGATTTGTACCAGTATAAGACACAACTTAATTCTCATTTTTTCCCATAGCCCTACCCACCCATATACATAACATTTGTTTATGATATAAATCTTGATTCTCTTACATCATCTTATATTCCTTCCCTTCCTTTTGTTGCTGTTTTTCTATTCTAATTAAAAATATGATATATACTAAAAATCCTAAGATCAATACACATCCAAAAGTGTTTATATGAAGTAGAGTAAAACACATAGCACTGCAAATACTAATTATGTTTGTTTGTTTGTTTGTTTGTTTTTTCTGCTATAATAGTGGGAGAGATTTCTCTTACTTAGAAAGACACACACAATGCTGGCATTGTTAGATAGCTTGAACCACAGCTGGGTAAGGAGGTACAGACATGCATGTGTATGCAGAAAATAACTGTGGAGGAACAGATATAGATTAGTTTATTTAGTTATGCCTAATTTTTTTTTTAATGTCAGGCATACAGGACTTCAAGATCTGTGGCTGGAAAGGGGAAATAGAGTCAATCACTGAAAAAAATTTAGAGAATCTGTTCTATATAATTTTTTTAAAAAAATTTAGTTTTTTAAAAAATAAACTAACAAAAAGCACAGTCACATACTTTTTGCTAGTGAAAAAGATCATAGGGGCTTTAAAGTTAATCCTATTTTGTCTTTTAAGGACAAAATCCAAATAAATCAGGATTAAAATCCATAGAGCTGAAACCTTAACATAAACTTAAAGAAAGTGGAGCTCAGCGTAAGAAGTCTTGCTGACATATTAAAACACGAGCATATAAATCAAGTGATGTTCCCTTTGTCTTCAATGGAAGTGCGTACCTTCACACACATTTTTAAAAAGTTATCTAAGTTTTATTTCTGAGTGACAATATTTTTACTTTGACATAAAATATATTACAAAACACTCACCTTTTGGAAGAACCTACAGGCTAAATTTAATCTTCAAATTTTCATATTATACTCAGTAATATTTTATTGAGATATTTACATACATTTTTATAAAAATTAATTATAATGATAGAAAACAACCAATAAACTAAACAAAATAATATCACAAAATGTGTATATACATATGTTTGTGTGTGTATACACACATACACACACATATATATATAATACAAAAAGTAAATTTATATATATATATATATATATATATATATATACAAAAAGTAAATTTTTTGAACATGTGTGACTTTTTTCAGGGCCAACGAAGAATAATAAATGAAGGGTTTCATTTTTGTATTTCAGATTTTTTTTGGAGAGAATCCTCTGAATGTATAAAAATGAGACTAATTTTATTATGATTTTTAGTTGTTCATTTTAACATCACAGATTTTATAACTTTGTTGTGCATAACCATGAAAATTCAGGCTTGGAGTATGATTTCTCAGCTAACACCTGTCTATCTTAATCCCAGATCCATATACAGACAAGTACTTATTAGCTGTCTTTGCTTGCAGAATTTTTTTCTTTCTTATACAAACTACTGCTGGAAGGGTTTCACTGTAGGAAATTCAACTCTGACACGAATATGGACAATATTCACTTAAAAGGACTGGAAAACAATTAGCACAAAGGATTTTTTTTGTGTGTATCTCTTAGATTCAACACAGAAAACACAAGAGGATTTGAAGTAAGAAAGTGGTATTTGATTTTTCAATTTAAATATGACTGGAAATGTTGATCACTCATACAGTAATTTCTTGGTACTTTCACAAGAAGTTTCCCCTTCAGTAATGTGAAAACAAAACCCAGGTTCAGCATTCGTGTTTCAAGGGACTTCTGTGTTAAATATGTGAGCTCTTTTGATAGAGTTATAAATAATGAAGGTTCCAGCGCCTATCTTGCAAGCACAAGAGCCCGTGTTCGATCCTCGATAAACACATATAACAATGGCGGTCATGGAGACTCACGCCCACCAGCAACCAGTACCACATACCACAGTGCTGGGCATGGTGGCTCACGCCTGTAACCCCAGCACTCGGGAGGCAGAGGAGGAGGGTTACTGTGAGTTTGAGGCCGAGCTCAGGGCCAGCCTGAACTACAAAGTGAGACCCTGTCTTAAAAAAAGAAAAAAAAAAAAATTCAAAAGGTTTGAGCTTTTTGATGAAAGCTTAATCCTAATAATTCTTCTATGGAATTCATTTCTGTTGAAGTAAGAGTTAAGGTTTTAATTTAAGTAAAAGTATAATGAAAATGTACATTTTTTTCTGGTTGCCTTGCTAAAATATTTTTTAAATCCATGCATCCCAAATTTACACTGAATTGTTTTTATGCACTAGGAGTAGTAGCTATTCATGACCTATATCTATTTGAAATTTTATGCTATTTTGAAATCTGGTTAAAAAAATAATAGGGGATATCTTACTGATGTACACTAATTTATAGATGTGAAACAGATGAATATTTATGTTTTCTCCTATGATTAAAGTTGTTTTATATTGTTTGTGTCAATTATTTATAAAGATTTAAATATGATGGAAAATCAGGAGGGCAGACATTTTTTAAGCATACTACCATAAATCACAAACATTTATCTCATATTCTGGTCAAGCCTCATTAGAGAAAACATCTTTTAAAATCTCTTACAGTGTATCAAAATCTTCTAACCTGTACCAAGAAACAATTTCTTTAATGTGTAATGGTATAAATATCCATTTGTTTTTATTGCACATAGAGTGTGTGAGTCAGGACTCCATCTCAAAAATATTTAAGCACTCTTTTCAAGAGTTATTCCAAAAAGCAAACTTTTCTTTTTGAGACAGGGCTCGCTTTGTAGTTCAGGATGGCCCTGAGCTCAACCTCCAACTCCCATCACAGCCAACCTCCTGCCTCTGCCTCCTGAGTGCTGGGATTACTGGTGTGAGCCACCACTCCCAGCTCTGTGGTATGTGGTACTGGTTTGCTGCTGGGTGTGAGTCTCCACGCCCAGTATTGTTATGTGGTTACTGGGGATCGAACCCCAGCCCTTGCACTTGCAAGACAGGTGCTGGAACCACTGAGCTAAATCCTCGGCCCAAACTTTTCTTATTTTTAAGAAGTTAGCCAGTATTTAATCCCAAAAGCTGATCTAGAAATATTATTACAGAATTTTTCTGAAGTTAAACTTTTTATATACTGTGTATTTGAAATTGGCACAAGTTTAAATCCTTGGCCTTATTATTTTTAGTTCTGTAGCAAGTACATATTTAAACTACATTCATATCTCTTTTATTATTTTGTCTGCTGAGGCTTACTCTAGTAAAACTTTGGAAATTTTCCTCAGTTTCAGTCAAATGGTAACTGAGTCTTTCTCAAATTCTCCAGTTCTCTTCCTGGAAGTATAAATCTTGTATAATGTAAGATTCACACATTCTTTCTGCCAATATATGAATGAAAGTAATTCATTTTTTAAATAAAATTACTATTTAAAAAATTTTATAATCTAATTCATCTCACTTTCAAGTCCTATGATACATTTTTATCTTCATTTTAATTGAAATTTCAATGGTGAATTGCATTTTTTGATCATTATAGTCAGAATTAGGAACACAATTTGGCCTTCAGTGTAAAGTTTAAACTTTATGAAATATTATTTTTCTTGTAAGTTATGTCTCATCATTCTTTGATGCTTTCCTTGGGCTCTTGAATATCTAATTCTTTTTGTCCTCATCATTATTTCCTTATTCTTTTTTATTTCTTCCTTTACTATTTTATATTTAAATATTTTATTATTTTCTATATGTATTCTCAGGAAATGTTTGTGCTTGTTCTAAAATATATTTCTTCTGTTTTTTCTGTGTCTACAAAAATGTTTGATAATATTTCTAGTCTTGAATTCTGTTGCTGGTTTTCAGTTTTTATGATTTTGCCTATGTTGCTTATAAAATGTTTTTATATTTTCTTAATATCTTTTTACTTCTTTTGAAATCATATTGCAATCTATGTTCTTTGTTCACTAGTATTTTGCTTCCGCATAAAATATACCAAGATGTTACCATCCTTCATTCATATATATATATATATATATATATATATATATATATACATGTAGTTTTAGTTGCAAAATGAAAGAATGTGTTATTATGTCTGGCTGGGGTTGTTCTGTTTTGTTTTGTTTGTTTTTAATGTACTTGATATTCAGAGGTGTAGCTCAGTGCTACCATTCCTGTGTGGCAAGCTTAAAGTCCTGAGTTCTATACCCACAACTGGAAAAAAAACTGTATTTTATGGATTGATTGCAAGTTTACAGAGATGATATGTAGTGATATATGACCTTTTTTTAGTCCTTAGTGTTTTTTAGTGTTTTAAATTTTTTTATGGAAGAGATGTTGCATTCACAAATGAAGGTAATTTTATTTCTTTTTTTCATAGTATAGATGTTTTTTATTTCATTTTCTTGCCAAATCATTTCAAGTAGAACTTCCAGTGAAATGTTAAATAAAAATAGTAAAAGTAGACAACCTTGTTATGTCCTTAATTTTAGAGAGAAATCAATCACTTTTTCACTCTTTCATGTTAGATAAAATATTTTTAGATTCCACTTGTCAGACTAAAAGTTTACCTCCAAGTTTATTTGATGCATTTTATGATGAATGAATGTTAAATGTTATCATACCTAAGCTTCTGAAATTATTCTGCCTTTTTAGTTCTTAATTCTATTGATATAGTGTATTCTAAACTGACCTTGAGGTAGAGTAGTAAACAAACCCATATTCTTAGACATATTTCATTTGTTTAAAGTATATAATCACTTTTATTTGCTTATCAAGCCAATTTTAATATTATTTGAATATATTTACATCTGTATTGATAAATCATTTGTGATGATTTTACGTCTCTAGTTTTGGAACCAAGATCATTCAATGCTCACATAATGAGTTGAGACATGGTCTCTCTTCTATTTGCTTGATAGTTTGTGAAAATTTTATATTAATTATTCTTGAAATATTTTTGGAGAGCTCATCAATGAAGCTATTTAGGCTTGGACTTCTGGGAGTAGTTTTTCTTTATTACTAAATCAATGCATTAATCAACATTAGTTTATTTAAATCTTTTATTTTTTTCTTGAAGTAGATTTAGTACACTTTCTGCAAATATTTCAATTTCAAGAAACTATTCCTTTGATAATTTTATTAATTTTCCTGTCACATTAAGTGTCTCCAGGGGTCAAAGATTTAGCTCAACTGGTGTTGTACCTACCTTGGAAGCACAAAGGCCTGAGTTTGATCCCAAGTATAGTGCCAAAAAATAAAATAAAGTGATTATCTTCATTTTTAATTAACAAATGTATTTTTAAATTTCCTTGTGATTTTTAAAAAACAGATTTCATAAAGAAATTCACTGCTCAGTTTCCAAATATTACTTGCTCAAATTTCTTCCTTGTATTGATTTCTAAATTATTTTCATCTTTACCAAATAACATCTTTTTTACAGTTTCAGTAACATTAAATTTGTCAAGTCTTGGTTTCATCCTATATATATATCCTTTACAGAAGTCTGTCTATGTGTATTCTGTTGCTGTTCAGTAGACTGTTTCAAAGATATCTATGAAGTCTAGATACTTAAGTCATATTCAAACCTTCTGTTATTAAAACCAGTAAATTAAAAATTCCAGTTGTTAATGTTGAAATATGTATTTCTTTTTATTTTCATAAATTTGAATTTCATGTGACTTAAGGCTCTGCTGTTAAAGGCATATGTTATGGCTGTAGCTGAATGCCCCCCCCCCCCCAACTTCCTACAGTCATAGTGGGCCTTTTCACAGATGGCTGGACTGCGAGCGTATGATGCTGGGGTTATGCTGTGAAATTACTAAATCAGTCTATTGCCTGGTCAGGCACCTATGCCTCTTAGTGTGGATAGAATGCAAAAGAGGCAGAGAGAAGCTGCTACAGTCACCTGGACTTGTTTGCTCACTATCCAGTACTTGCTATGGACTGTTTCTCCCATGCCATACGCCTCTGCCAGGCCACCCTGCCTTGGAGTCAGCTGACTAGGTCTGAAACCTCCAAAACCTACAGGCTAAACAAACTTCTCTTTAACTTCAGGTATTGGGTTTTATGTCTCATCAACAAGACAAGTAACAAAGATGCATATGTGCTTAAAATTGTTATATCTCCTCCCTGTGTGACACTACAGAGGTACCTTTGTTCACAAACATTTTCACTGGCACTTTGGTGCACAAACAGAAGCTTCTGACAAAATTTTGTTTTTGTTTGTAAACTCTGCATCAGGTGACCGTAGCCATCTTTCCTACACAAACACAAATGTGGTCATCTTTCCCAAAACTGTAGGAAGAATTATGTTCGTGAGCTGAGGTATCACTTCATCATTATGAAATATTCTATTTTATTAGCACTTTTTGTATTAAAGTCTGTTTCATCTGATGTTAAATCTAATGACTGATTTTCTGTTTTTTTTTTTTCATGTATTGGTCACACTCTCTTCTTGTTCACAGTTCTCATAATTCTGTACTGAGATGTGTATATTATACATAATACATTTTAGTAACTCTGAAAACTTACTGAGCCCACCTCAGGGCTTTTCTTATTTACTTATTTATTGATTTAAAGATATGCTAGACCTGTTTTGTGAGATCTGTTTCTTCCTCATTGTGAGACCTACTTTCCTTTCTAGTGGCATGGTTGTGGGCAAATGAAGTCCCCTTGTAGTGACAATGGTTTAACAGTGTCCCTATTTTATTTTCTCTGGATAAATTTATCTTTTAAGCAGTTGTTGTCATGTATCACTATAAATTTCCACTAGTGACTGCCACCTTTTCTATCTTTTCTGGCATATCTTTGGGGTATACGTTTTTCCAATGCCTGATCCCTTCAGCTTTCCACCCTGGTAGAGTTGCAAAGCTTGATTGATCCAAAATTCATGTTGAGATATAGTTTTTCCCATTGTAGCATTCTGAAGAAGCTATTAGGCCAAGAGAACTACTTCTTCATGTATGGAATGGATGCTGTTTTAAAATGGAGAGTTTGTTCACTTTTTCCCCATTAGCTTTTCCATCTTCTTTGGTGTAAGCATGCAAGAAAAATTCTTGGAAGAGAACAGCATACCCATCCCTGGACTGGCCTGGCACAGAATTGCCAGCCTCCAGGACTGTGATCAACCCATCACACATGTTCTGCTAGGGTGGCACAAAAACCAATCTTTTCGGGTTTTCCTGACAACATAAAGGACTTTCCTTACTATAAATTTCCAGAATCAATATGTATTAATTTAATTTATGCCCATAGAGCAATTTTCATATGTATTGAGTGACTTTCAAAAATAATCAATAGTTATGTCACTTTTGCTGCATGGGGTATCCATGTAATTTCACTAATTATCATCCAAAAATGCAAAATGAAAATTAATTAGTTTGTATGAGTCTCACTTTTTCATTTCTAAGCACCAACAAGTTTATTTGTTACTGTCCTTCATAATTATTACTATGAGCACATACATAAATATTAACTATATTAATGCCTATAGATTCAGGATAATCAAATATGTAGCAATTAAATTTTCTTATTATCAAGCTCTGTTTATTTACATCATCTCATTTGTTTTCATTTATGGTCATTCCCATATCCAAAACTACAAAGTAAATCAGATATGTAAGCTGAAGAGTATAAAATTAGAAATAAAATAGCTTTAAGAAACACTGAGCTAGCAAAGCAGACATAAATGGACATACCTGGGGCACACATTCATGAGTAAAGTAAATACATAACAGATGTGTAAATAGCATATATTTTCTCTGATATTGGGAACAGAATACATAAACTAATTCAAAATTGTATGATAGATATTGTGAGACAGAAAATATTCAAAGGGAAAGAGAGGTATGGATAAGTAAAAAAGGGAAATAAAAAAATTTATAGCAACAAAGCTTATGTACGTAGGGCTTTGTGGTTGTAAAGTGGGTAGGGGGATGGGAAAATGAGAATTAAATCAAGTCAATTACTGGTACAAATTCTCAATGTCAATTATGATCATGTTGTGTATATACAATATACTAATAAAATCAATTTTTTGAGAAAACAAAGGCAAACATTATTTATTCAGAATTATCTTTTAGGCCTATTAGTTTGCTATTCAAACAATAAATTTTTGTAGTAGATTTTCTATTGAACAACAGGTTTCCTAATCATCTTTTAGGCAGTTAAAACTTGAAAATATCTTTTATGAACTCAACTATGCAAATTAGTGTAACTCAAACTGGTTAAAATACAAGAAGAAAATGCATTTGGCAAATAAAAAGTTTTAGATATGCATATTAAATTTTAAAACATAATAATCTGACAATAGACTTACAATTTGTTTATCATTTTGATTTGTGTTCATACAAATAGTTTGACCTTTAAATTAGGAAGATTGGGTCACATTTCTGTGGAAATGTCAGAGTGGTGTGCAAGGACACATAAACTTCTTGAGAATTGTAATCTAGACACTGGAAAGTCACAACTTGGGGAAGAAAAGAAGAAAGGACGTATATCCATGCATGCCAGCAAATATCTAACAGGAAAATTGACATCTACAGAGAAACTAAAGGCACAAAATAGCATGGTAAAAATAGGGCAATCCACACATTCTCTGGTTTTTGGCTTGCGATTCATGAGAAATAAAGTGAATTTACTGAGACCCAGCAAAAATGAGGGGCTCCCAACCACAGGGGAAAGGAATAGTAGACAATATCTGGTACAGCAGCTGGCGTACATCATTCCAGCTCATCATCCTGAAGAATGTGATCAGAGGTCATTCCAGAGAAGAGTCTGCTGAACCCAGGATTCAGAGCAGCCCGACAGGGTGACACTTTCATAGTGATTTTCTTGACCTTATCAGGGCTCTGTAATGGTGGCAAGTTCTCCATTAACTAACACTGAGATTGTCTTTGTGACATTTACAACACTAGAGTACAGTGTCAGAGAAGTTGAATGCTTGGATAACTGTATTGCATTCTCTCTTCCCAAATTAACATATGTGGTGGGATCTTCAGATTGTAGCAATAGATTTTAGTTTCTACACTCAAATTACATAACTGATGAGCAATTTAAGAGACTTCTATACTAGCAGCAAAGTCTTCAGACTGTATGCATTCACACACCTCATCATGAAACAAATAAACACCCTGGCATAGTGATGTGCATCTGTAACCCCAGCATTTTGGAGGCTGAAGCCAGTGGGATACCCCAAATTCAAGGCCAGCCTGAACTAAATAGTGAGTTCAAAGCCATCCTGTACAACATACCACGATTTCATTGAAAAATCCAGACAACCAGTCTAACAAAAATAGAAATATGAGAAGAAAACGTAGGATCCAACTTGATATAAAGACAGCCATTTTGTTAAAAACCTCCACTTTGTATCCTGTAACCTCCCTGTGAACCTGGTACTTGTCTCCTTGGACATTGTCCATCCAGTGAATATTCACAGCTTCAAATTGTATGTTTTTAGAATGTACTATTATATAGTAACCAGAGATCTAATCATTGCTATTGGCTCCTGTAATGACTCGCTTCTGCACTTTAAGGTTGGACTTTAAGATCATGTCATGTTCTAAGAGATTGTCTCAGTGGGACTTGGTCCCAACAAAAAGGCCACAAAATGCCTTTTCAAATGTCCAAATACTCTGAAACCACTTCAGGAGGACATAGGGGCCAGAATAGCATAAGTCATATATCACAATAACTGGAACAGAGAACAATGGGGGTCAGAAAATAGCTGACTAATGTGAGGACAAAATTTCAGAACAATATCTTCAAAGACCAATTGTCTGGATGTCTTAAAAAAAACCCAACAAAACAGATGAAATGAATCTAACAACTGCTAGATGATGCAAAGAAAACTAATTTAAGAATAACTCAAATCAATGAAGAATCAGAAGAAGACACAAATAGCATAAAAGAACAGGTTCACAAACATAATGGCAGAACATTTCTCGAAAATATAAGAAGGAATAAACACACAGATAATTGAGGCATTCAGAATGCCACAGTTATGGCTAAAAGAGGACTCCTCCACATCACGGTGTCAGAATTCTATCATAGGTAGTAACTCTCTAAAACTGTCAGAGAAAGGCAGTGAATAACAGGTAGAGACAAATATAACAAAAAAGTAAGAAAACAAATTTTATGTATATGAGGGGGGCGGTAAGGTGGGTAGGACTATGGGAAAAAAATGAGAATTAAGTTGTGTCTTATACTGGTACTAATCCCCATTATGGAGTGCAATCATGATGTGTATAAGTAATGTACCAATAAAGATAAAAAAAAAAAGAGAGAAACATCAGAATCACAGCTGACTTTTCTATGCAAATGTCAAAGGCCATTAGGATTTACAGTGAAGTGTTCCAACACCTAAAAGATAACTTCTAATCTCAAGTGATTTGCAAAAATTATAATCTGCAAAAATATTTCTTTAAAATCAGTGAAGAAATAAGATAATTCTGTGACAAAGAGTACCTCTGGAAATTCATGATGATAAATCAGAGTTACAAAATATTCTCAAGGCTATCCTAGAAAGACACAATGAAATCAACAATGCCAAGAAATCTAAAAGAATGAACCACTTGTTGGATGAGCAGCTAAGAAAAAAGGGGGTGGGGGGAACCTGAAGAAATCAGCTAGAGGAAATTAACACAATGACAGGAACAAACCAAAACCTTTCAATAATAGCTCTCAATATGAATAGTTTCAATTTCCAAATTGGACAGGACAGATTAAGAAATAAAACTCAACAACATGTAGCATACAAAAAAAAAAAAACAAAAAAAACAAAAAAAAAACCTTTCATTCAAAAAGACTCACAGATTGAAAATCAAAGAATGAAAAAACAAAATTCCATACAGCAGGAAACCAGAGAAAGAAGGAGTTACTCCACTATCCTAATTTTAGACAAAGTAGATTTTAATCCAAGATTGATCAAAAGAGCCCAAGATCACTGCATATTGTTTAAAGGAACAATTCAATAAAAAGAGTTACTGACTATAAACATACACATGCAATGCCAGAGCAACTAGCTTCATAAAACAAACCCTAATGGAGCAGACAAATGAGATAAATATCAATATAAATTAATGTGAAACCTCAATATTCCACTTTCACCTATGGAGAGATCCACTAGACAAAAATATAAAAAAAGAAATATAAGAGGTGAGCCACACCTTTGAGCAAATGAGCTTAATTGATATATGCAAAGTGTTTCATTCAACAAGAGAACTCAGATTCTTCTCAGCAGCAAATGGTAATTTCATCATCATAGATCACAATACTAACACATAAAACTTGCCTAAGTACATGTCGAAAACATTAAAATAACTTCATTCATATTTTCAGAGTATAGTGCAATAAAATTATATATCAATGAAAAAACATCATAGAAACTAAGAAAACACATGAAAATTAATTCCCTCAAATAATTATAGGTCCTGAATGAGATGAAAGAAGAAGTTAAATAGGTTCTACAATCAAATGATAATGCCAGTAAAACATACTAGAACTTTTGGAAGACAATAAAAGCAGTGCTAAAAAAGAAGTTTATAGCTGTGAATTCCCAAATCAGAGAAATATAAGCTCAAACAAATAACAAAATGAACACCACAAGTACCTGGAAAAGTAGGAATGTTACAAAACATAACTAGTATAAAGGGAAAAAATTATGAAGATCAGAACAGAAGTTAATGAAATTGAGACTAGGAAAAACATACAAAGAACTAATATGTTGGTCCTTTGAAAAATTAAACAGAATAGTAAACATTAACTAATCTTATCAAAACCTGGAAAGAAAAGAACAAAACCCATGCAATTAAAAATGGAAAAAAGTCACAACAAATTCTGCAAAAATTCAGAAGACAATTGGTAGCTACTATGAGAATCTGTACTCTAAGAAAATGAAAAATTTGAAGAAATGAGTAAATTAGTACTAGACCTAAACTGAGAAGATAAAAAAATTCTAAATAATCAAATATTAGCTAGTGAAATTTAAAGAAATAATATAGTTAGCTGTCAACTAAGAATAGCCTAGGTTAAAGTATTCACTGTAAAATTTTATAAGAAATTTCAGGAAAATCTAATGAGAATACTACTCAAATCATTTAATTAAATTGAAGTAGAAACATTATTCCCAATGTCATTCCTCAAAACAAGTTCCAAACTGATAAGAAAACCAGAAAGTGACCTAACCTAAAAAAGAGAACTACAGGCTAATCTTTCTAAATGAATATAGATGAAAAATCCTCAGTAAGACACTGGCAAACAGAATACAGTGAATCATGAAGAAGATTGTATACCATGATGAAGCAGAATTCATCCCAGAGATGCACAGATGGTTCAACATATGCAAATCAATAAATGTTACACACCACCTAAACAGAAGCAAAGACAAAGCTCAGAGAAAATGCACTTGACAAAAACCCACTTCCATTCATGATAAAATCTCTAAAGAAAATTGGTATAAAATTTTCTAATCTCAATCTTATAAAAGCCAGTGAAATAAAACAATGACAAAGATTATGCTAAACAGATAGAAGCTGAAAGTCTTTCCTCTAAAATCAACTGCAGAAAAGGACGTCTCTATAATCACTTTTGTTTCACATATTGCTCAAAAAAAAAAAAAAAAGCTGGAACAATTAGAAAAGAAAAATAAATAAAGAGATATGGATAGGAAAAGAGGAGTTTATCACTACTTCCAGATAACAAAATCCTTCTTCTGGAAGATCCCCCAAAATTCTTAGAACTGATAAACCAAGTTCAATAGTGTAGCAGGACACAAAGTCAACAATCAAAAATCAATAGTATTTCTTTGCTCTAATACCAAACTCACCAAGAGGAATATTAGGGAAACAATACCAACTGAATCAAGGAAGTGAAACACCTTTAGAATGAAAAATGTAATACTCAGAAAGGAGATTGAAGAGGTTATAGAAAACAAAAGTCATCCCCTTTTCCTGAATAGGCAGAACCAACATAGCCAAAATATTTATACTTCCAAAACTGTTATGTAGATTCAGTGCAATCTCAATCAAAATCAAAACATTAATAGTATGCATTACAACAATACCGGAGAAAAGAACTTAAAATTCACATGAAGTCAGCAGAAACACAGAAGAATAAAAATAGTTGTAGGCAGCAAACCCAAGGAAAGGGTATCACAATTCCAGAATTCAAGTTGTACCACAAAGCTACATTGATAAAAACAAGAGGAAATATATATAGTCTTGTGGATCAATGGAAAAGAACAGAAGATGGAGAATGATGCCATGAATTTTCCACTGTGTTATCTTTGACAACAGGATTCAATTCTTTTGATGGAGAAAAGATGGACTTTTAAATGAATGGTGTTGGAGAAACTGGTTATCCAATGCTGAAGATTGAACTTAGTCTTATAACACTCATCTTGTTTTAACCTAAAATTAAAATGTATTTTAGAACATAGTCAATCTTCTGGAAGCCAAAATATGTAATATGATTTGAGACAGAAATGTAGGCAAATACTTTCTGAACAAATTTCCAATTGCACAAGAAATAACACTGAAGGTTAACAAATGTGGCTTTATTGAATTAAAGTTCTTCAGCACAGTAAAGAAAAAAACCAGGAGAGTGAAGAGACAACATAGCTACTCCTTGGACTGAAGACTTAGGATAGATAAAGGACTCAAAATATTAGAACTCCCGAGTTGAAAGACTCAAACAAAGAATGAACATCTGAAATGAATATATGTTTTCAAGTAAACAAATATAAATGGCTAACAAATGCATGAAAAGTGTTCAGCATCTCTGATCATTTGAAAAATGCAAATTGAGACACTGTAGTTCTATCTCACTCTATGAGGCTATGGGAGAAAGTAACTCTCTTCATTTGTTAGTGGGAGTGTAAACTAATACTACCATTATGAATTTCAGGAAGGAGATATTTCTCAAAATTAAAAGTATAAATTCTATTTGGCCCAGTTGTTTCTCTTCTAAGTATCTTCCCAAAAAGAGTTAGAGATGTAATACCACACTAGTATATGAATGCTTTTGTTTATAGCAGCACAATCATAACAGTCAAATCTTGGAAACAGATTATACATCCATCAATTAAGGAGCAGGGAAAGAAAATGTAGGTTTTATACAATAGAATACTATTATGCTATAAAGAAGGATAGACTTGTCCTGTTAGGAATATGAATGCACCTTGACACCATAATGTTAAGTGAAACAAATCAGATATGCAAGCTTAAATGTTGCACAGTGTCTCTTACATGAAAAATTCAATATACAAATAAAGTATAAAATGAAAGGCAGAAAATAGTAAAAAGAGAGTGAGCCAATTTAAAACTATAAGGCAGGAGCTCAGTTGTCAAGACTTATTTCAGAATCACTGACTTGCTGTTTCTGTCAGTTTTAAGTCAGTATGTCAAAAACTGTGCCCAAGCCAACAAGTTTTATGGAATAAGCTATAAATATTTTCCTTGGCTATCTTTTCTCTAAAAAGTGATTCAGACTATTTCCATATGATACCATTCTAAGGAGCTATTTGTAATAAATATAATCATTGAGCAATAAAGTTTTCTTTTGGTCAGTTGGGAATCAAAATTTGACAATATCTTTCATGGATAAACTAAGCAAACCTATTCAGAATTGATATAGTAGTTTGAGATTAAGCATTTTCTTTAACATTGGCATACCATTAATAATGTTAAATTGTCTACTTAAAAACTGTTATTCCCTTAAATTATTCAAAATGATTCTAACCTTTTAATAATAAAAAGAAAATTACTCTAGTAAAAGTAAGGCATTATTCATTATATAACTATAATTTTATAACAAAAAACATTGAATTTGTAGTAACATTTATAACACTTTAATGAATTTAATGATAACTACATAGGAAATTAGATTAAGTTTAACATTTCCACCTCAGTATATTAATGTCTGCACACTTCTACCTGATGACTTGAATCAGCATATTGCAAGAATATACTGAATATACTTTTTACATGACAATTGATACAGGTAGTTAAATATATCAGGTGTATTTAAAACAGAATCTCTTGATTTTATAAAATATTCATTTTGCCATTAAAATTTTTCTCATAAATCCTGTTATTTTCCATAAGAGCATAATGCAATTAAATGAGTGGAAATTCTAGTGCAGATTAATAATATAGAAATAGAGAATTGATTTTTTTAAATAGAAGATTCAAAAGTGCACTGTGAATTGCCAATTAAAAAAACAATTCATAACTAATAAAAACGTGTGTCATTTTCAAGTGGAGTTTCAAAAACACTATTGATGAAAATTCAAATTAAACAAATTGTTCATATTATTCATCAGTTTACTGTTAGTGATGGGAGTATTATAATTTTTTCACTTATCTACATTATTTTTTACCTAAACAGATAAATTGTTACTAGTAAAACACAGAAAACCTTTTTCAAAAATATAATTAAAAATTAAACTTTTATTTTGAACTTTAATTTTTTTATAGAAGACACTGTTACACAAGTAAATATGTATGAGCTTTGTTTATTTTCCTACGGTGCTTATAAACTTCAGCTCATATAAAGGTACAATTTGTTCTTCTTTGTCTCAGTTCTCTGACAAGTCAATTTGAGTAATCTAGCTTCTTTAAATACCGACCTTGTCCCTGGCTTCATAAGCTTCTATCAAAAACAGCATCTCACGAGTTCTCATGTTTTATACTCAGCGACTGTTAAAGCTGCGTGTGTGTGGAAATCACTTTCAAGATTGTTTTATTTCCTATTTGTGCACTTCATACCACAGAGTGGTACCGAATGTTAAATGCGTTTTCTTGAAATGAGCCACATGATAAAACAGTGCGTAAGAAGGCAATAGGGTGCAGTGCGAGTATGCTGTGAAAACGAGCAAACCAGATGTCAGCAACGCTTGAGCTCAGTTGTGGATGTGTTAATTTTCCCCTAGATCTGCTCGGGAAGCTGGCAGCAGAATCCTTTGCCTCGCAGATCAGGGAAACAGCTAAGAGAAGGCTCGGAGGCAGAATGTGCAATTGACAAGGGGAACTGGTTGAAGTCTGTATTTTTAAAGGAAAGTGAAATTGTTTTTTAGTACATTTTTGCTGTTGCTTGTTTAAAAGCAGAGCTTATTGCCAATAACTTCAAAATTCGTAATAAAATAGAATCCAGCCAATCTCTAGTCTCTATTTCACGGGTAGAAAAGAAGAATGACTATGCAACTTACATGTCTGAGCCTACAGCAAAAGTAATATTTCTCCCAATATAGTCTCAGAAGTCCTTAAAGGGGGTGTCTATAAATCAACATCCTTAAATTTAACTGTCTAAAAGTAAAGATGTGGGGTGGCCTTCTCCATCCCCCATATGCTGTTTAGATGACATCATGATCATTGAATGTCCAGACCCAAACCTATATTGAAACTTGATGCTGTAGAACTAAGAAATTCATAACCCTGAGAGTAGGAACATGAGACTAAAAATGCTGTCTTCAAGAACTTGAATTCTGGTTCAGGTTAATAACAGCAACAACAATAACATCAAAAGGCTAAACAATGGAATTCCAAGGTGATGGATTTTTTATTTCATAAAAGGGGTCAACTCTTTTCTGGATAGGCAACATTTATCCAAAACCTTTTGGACATGTAGAAATGAACTATACAGAAATCTGGGTAGCAAAGACTTATAAGCTATAGATAGCTTCTTTTCCTTTGTAAATTTGGAGGACTGAAATTCAGTACAATCAGCTGGCAGCCAAATGAACGGTGGAGAGAAAGGTGGGGAATATGGGACCTCACAACCATTATAAGAAAGGCTTCACTCTGACAGAGAGGGGCATTATTAGCAGAGTCATAGACAGAGAAGGAACACAACAAGGCACATGGGTGTCATCAGACAGCTGTGCTAACTTAATCGCAGGGAAGTGATACTCTTAAGAATTATTGAAAGCATTTATTTATTTATTTATATTTATTCATTTATTTTGAGACAGGCTCTCGCTTTGTAGTTCAGGCTGGCCCATAGCTCAGCTTCAGGCTCACATCACAGCAATCCTCCTGCATCTGCCTCCTGAATGCTGGGATTACAGGCATGAGCCAACATGCCTGGCACTGTGGTACGTGGTACTGATTGCTGGTGGGCATGAGTCTCCACGCCCAGTATTGTATGTGGTTACCGAGAATCGAACCCGGGCCCTTGCACTTGGTCAGACAGGTGCCAGAACCACTGAGCTAAATTCCCGGCCCTGAAAGCACATTTTAAAAGATGTTATAATGCAGTATAATCTTGAGACCAGGAAATGTGATATTTTTCTAAATCTAATTTGTGATTTGCCCTTATTAATTTTTGTGATCCTTACTTAAGGGTTTTATGTTAAGCGATATTTATGCCTATTACTTGTAATCTTCCAAAAGACCCTAAAATCATATAAGTTTTCACTCAGAATGAGACAAAGTGAATCATAGTTTCTCAACATGACATATAGAATAATGAGTAGAGCACATTATCAGATTTGAAAAATCTCAGCCCAAACCTGCCTGCTTTTTGAATATTTTCTTAACAAATGGGCAATACTGCCTTCCACTTAGATTACTCAGTAGTATATTTAAAGGTACAAACCATCTACCAAATGGTTTTCCAATTAATAAGGAAAGAAGTTCTGTTTTACAATAAAGAGAGCATATGAAACAATTCACATAACCAATTTTCTTGAATATATTTTGCTTCACCATAACAGATATGTGTCTACTTTATTATTTGGTTATACTTCAATCCATGATAAGTAAATGGAGTAGCACAAAAAAGTTAACAAGTCCAAAATTCATAGCAGTTATTAACAGTCCTTTGGGTTTTGTTTGGTGGAGAATTAATTCGTCATGCTCCAGGGGGTACTGAGCTCCAATTAACACCATATTTGTAGTTAGCACATTTGTAAAAGAGTGGCTTAACTCAGGACAGAACCCAGAGGTATTGTCTCCTACACAGGCTAGTGATGTGACCACAGTTTCTGCGGCTAAGTGAAGTCGAGGGCTGGAACCTCATCCTTCACTATCTGTTCACTCAGGAAATATCTAAAATCACATTTTGATTTTAGACTACTTCAAGGAACCTAGACTAGCTACAGGGAACAGGAAAAACTTTATTTTCTCTAAAAGTCTCAGGAATTCAATTTCCTAGTATAATTTAGTTATAATTTTTATGATTAATGATATTTACACTTAAAACAGTATTTGTCAGTTTCCGCTAAATAGTAGCAAATTTAATTTTAAACATTCAGTGAGGAATCTGGGCAGGAGAGTTAGTTCAGTGGTTCTGGTGCCTGTCTTGCAAGCTCAAGACCCAGGTTCAATCCCTGGTAACCACATACAATACTGGGCGTGGAGTCTCACGCCCAGCAGCAACCAGTACCACATACCACAGTGCCGGGCGTGGTGGCTCAGGCCTGTAATCCCAGCACTCGGGAGGCAGAGGCAGGAGGATTGCTGTGATGTGAGCTGGAGGCTGAGCTCAGGGCCAGCCTTGAACCACAAAGCGAGACCCTGTCTCAAAAAAAAAAAAAAATTCAATAAGAAATAGTAATTTATCACAAGACTCTTATTTTTCAAAATTTTATTTTACTTTTCATTTTATTTTATGACTAATATATAGTTATATACTAATCAGATAAACATTTTAACTGAGATCTAGTTTTGATTACTTCAATGATAATTTTGACTTAGGTTGTTGAAATATAGAATTTCAGTTCTCAATAAGTGATTTATTAATGTAGTAAAAATGTAAGCCTTTTCTGATTGCAAAATTATTTCAATAATTTTAAACACCTCTATCTTTTACTTTTAATGTCACAGTGTTTGTAAGAATGCATAAATAATTGTGAGTATAAAAAACAGAGTTGGAATAAAATGCAAAAACAGTAGAATATGCAGTTATTTAAGTGACTTATTGTTAAAAAAAATGTAGAATTCTTCCAATGACAATAATTAGCTCTTACTTCACAGAAATAATACCTTGTAGCATCAATTGTGTTTTAGCTCACTTCCTGGCAAACAAGGGCAGTATATGAATATTTATCTATAGAAGTTTCATTTCATCTGATACAATATAATGCACACTAGCCATTTTTTTTTTTTAAGGTTTTTTGAGACAGGGTCTCGCTTTGTGGTTCAGGCTGGCCCTGAGCTCAGCCTCCAACTCACATCACAGCAATCCTCCTTCCTCTGCCTCCCGAGTGAGTGCTGGGATTACAGGCGTGAGCCACCACGCCCGGCACTGGTATGTGGTATTGGTTGCTGCTGGGGTGAATCTCCACACCCAGTATTGTTATGTGGTTACCGGGGATCGAACCCGGGTCCTTGCGCTTGCAAGACAGGCGTCGGAACCACTGAGCTATATCCCCGGCCCCACACTAGCCTATTTGAGAGAAGGATTTAGAATTTTGGTGTCAGTACCAAAAAAACCTACTTGTCAACTAAGAACAGATCACTACCTTACAATACGGCATAGTGCTGGTTTGTTATTTCCTTCTATCAGCGTCTTTAATGACCGTACGAAGTGACTGACAATTCCCCTTCTCTGCACTGTGCCATCCATCAGTCCCCATTACAACCCTATGCTGAAAAGATTGGCTTAGGATTTCATTTCTCATCAGAAACCTTTTTGAATAAAACCCTCAGGACACAAAATAACAGTAGAAATCTCTGCTCCTTAATGGTGGAAACACAGTTCTATTAATCAAGAGCCCAGAAGACACTCTTTATTCCAAGGACTACAGTTCCATTTGTGAAAAAATATGGGCCAGTGACAGGGCAACAAAGGAAAAGAATGTGGAACCTAATGGAAGGCCAAGCAATGCCAAGTTTTTGTATTTTTTCTCTTCAGTTCACTAAACAATACTGCATTACTTTTAATATCAGTGTAGCAAGTGGTGACCTTTGTTTTATTTTCTTATTTGACTAGTTTTGTGAATTAAAGAGTTAAAGACACTCATGAAACTTTCTGTTTAAAAGCACCCACTATGTAATGCAATAAAGCATTAAATACGAAGTCTCAGATAAAATCTTTTTATTAAATAATGAAGGAGGATGATATCAATATGTTTTTTTATCTGGTCAAGAAATTTCTCTATCGTGGTCTTTTGGTGCCTAGAGTTCTAATGGGTTTATGATTACTAATGGCTTTTTAATCTCATAGTCTGCAATGCCAGAGTTTTAAATCTATTTACTTCAATTTCCTGACTTGTATCAGAGACAAAGAGAGTATTTATTGGCTTTGTGGGCTTTGTGTTACATTTTTTATTACATTAGAAGTTGCCCAGACTTTTTCATCAGCAAGTTGACTGGATAGTTTTGAGAGAAGGGAAAACAAAAGGAGAAATGTCATCAAATACCTAATTGTAGAACCACCAGCATAAATGATATGATCACCTATGCTGGATACACACATGTAAGTGCTTTCTATTCCAAGAAAATCCTATCAGTCTTGGTATTTTGTGCTTTTGGAAGGAGCCAGACAGAAGAAACCCAGTTTTCCTTGACACTACTTATGTCTGGATGAATGTAGTTACGTTATCACTTACTATTTACACTCCACCATTCATGATTTTGTTTTGAAAAATATTTCATTAGTATATTTTGCTTTGCTTTCTTTCCTGTTTCTGTATCTTCTAGATTTTTACTTTCTCCTAAGAGACTGAAGATGGAGAAAATTATTTGAATCATCTTGAAGAATTCACGGAATTTCTCTTGTTCTGACTTCTCAGGCAATAAAAATTTCCCTGAAAGTTTGTTCAAGTATATCATAAATTTTATGTAGTTTTCTTATGATTGTTCACATTTTAAGGAGAACTAACATGTAGAATAAACTGGGGAAAATAAAGCAGTTAAAAAATTACAGGTACTGAATAATAATATATACACTAAAAATCTATTCACTTAATTTGACTCATCATTGTCTCTCTGTACTAAAATAAATCCTTGCACATGTATTATTTATTTGAAAAGTATTAAGGTACAAGTCTACTTTTCTTAGAAACAAAAAAAACTCAAATTAGGATTTTTTTTTTTTTTTTTTGAGACAGGATCTCGCTTTGTAGTTCAGGCTGGCCCTGAGCTCCTCCTGCCTCTGCCTTCCAACTGCTGGGATTACAGGCATAAGCCACCATGCCTGGCATAGTGGTATGTGGTGCTGATTGCTGCTGGGCGTGAGTCTCCATGCCCAGTATTGTATGTGGTTACTGGGGATCGAAGCCGGGTCTTGAGCTTGCAAGACAGGCACCAGAACCACTGAGCTAACTCCCTGGCCCTCAAATTAGGATTTTAAACTTTTAAAAAATATTAAAATATAAACTATTTTTGAGCCAATTACCACTAATGAACTTTGTCTTTTTCTCCTCTGCTCCTTCACTCTGCTTTGAGTATACTTCCCTTATAGTGTTTCAAATGCTATTTTAAAAATAATCACACTGTATAATATTGATCCTGTTGGTTTTACTGACCTATAAATCCAGCCCTTGTCAGTATGAGGGTCTCAATTGTTTTCAATGAAATAAGTCACTTTGCTGTGAATCCAAAGGTAATTCAGATTATAAATATTCAAGTGTAAACATTGTGCTGTATTTTATATTGAAATAACAACACACATATTTATAAAAGCTTTTTATTTTTTGAGACAGGGTCTTGCTTTATAGTTAAGGCTGACCCAGAGCTCACTATGTAGCCCAAACAAGCCTTGAACTCACAGAAATTCTCCTACCTCTGCCTCCCAAGTTCTGGGATTACAGACATGAACCAACACACCCAGTATTGTTGTATGTGGTATTGATTGCTGGTGGGCATGAGTCACCAAACCCTGCATTGTGGTATATGGTTATCAGGGGATTGAACTAGGGACCTTAGGCTTGCAAGGCAGGCACTGGAACCACTGAGCTAAATACCTGGCCTCTTAAATGCTTCTAATACCAAATATTGAAAAAAGTAATGTCCCTTCTTGTCCTTTCATTAATCACTAATTTAACCAAAATATGTAAATTTTCTTATTTCTCTGGTAACTGAGCTTCTTTCCTTACTGTGTTTAGAAGGAAAGACATAGATAGATGATAGATAGATAGATGATAAATAAATATAACTTTTCATAATTAAGTTAAACATACTCTGTGTCATAAATTATTGGAATAAATAATTGAAGTCACTACTGCTATCGTTTAATTTAACCACATGTGTGGAAAACAATTACTCAGATACAATAAGATCAGTTCTATTAGTAAGGATAGGTTAGGAGACAGTGAAATCACCCTTAAATCTCAGTAGCCCACAACAATATTATATGTCTCACTCAACTGAAGTCTAATGCAGTTAAGTGAATTAAACAGTGTTTCTGCATACAGTGACTCAGCGTCCTACTTCCTGACATCCAGCTCATCAGGGTCTCCACAGAGCCATGAGCATGTCTACACTACAAGATGACAGAGTCAGCAGCAGCATGACTTAGAATAGTTACCCATCACTTTTGCTCATAGTTCAATAACCATGCCCTTGCTGGACGGACTCAGGTCTGGCAAATGTAGGTGATCACAGGAGCATTGCTCAAGCTTATATGTTTCTGTGAAAGGAAAGAATGAGATACAAACATTCAAGAAAATTCTAAAGGTTACTTCATATAAAGCTAGTATAAGATTGGAAAATGTACTAGTTAGCATCCAAATGGTCAACCTGTCTTTTGTGGGTCAAAGAAAGAAACAAAGAAGTAAAGGCAATTATTTAAATTGCAAGCTAAAAAAAAAACACCAAGTTTTCTTTAATTTAAATCAAGGTCTTTATTTTTCTCTTCATAACAAGTTATTCATATAAATGCAATAGTAATAGTTTAAAACATTTTGTTTTGATGTTAAACCAAGATTTTTATTGAAGTCTATGTCATAAATTTTATAAGGGGAATTTAGGGTTTCATTACCACCCCTCAAAAAATCATTCAAAATTTATCATTCTTGGTTCCACTACTTCCGATTTGTGATTGGAACAAGATATATAACATATTGGAAAGTGTCTTTGTTTACAGACATCATATATAGCTGTGTCACAGAGTGGGGCTGAGAGTTAAATGAATTGATATTGGTTTTCTCATGTTGATTTACTCAAACTCCTTCTGCTTCAGCCTCCCAAGTACTAGTCTTACAGATGTGCACTATCTGGTGAGTTGCTCTGTTTTAATTATCTGTCTAGGTAATTTATTTTGGCATGCTTTGGATGACTACGTATAGTCTATTTACTTCATCTTGAGGGTCTTTTTGGCATTTTAATTTTATTTTTCCTTATTGAGATTATTGACACATTATAGATACACATCATGATCACATTCAATATTGAGAATCTGTATCTGTACATAATACATCTAGATTCTCTTCTCCCCCATTCCTTCACCTTCCCCGCAACTTCAACCCTCCTGTATACATGAGCTTTGTCCCCAGTTTTTTGTTATTGTTGTTGTTGTTTTTACCATCACATTTTTTCAAGTCTTTGTTAAGCTTAGTTGTTCTTGTGCTTACCTAGATAAATGTAAACTTTAAGGGAGTATCTGTAGATTTTTGTCATTGTAACACAATCCAGTCTATTCCACTGTGAATGAGAAGGGGAGAGGGTGAAAATATAAACCAAATTATGGACTGTATGGTGTTGAATCACACAGATGGAAAATAAAAAGATAAACAAAAGCACCCAACCAAACAAACAAAAAGAGGACTGGGAAATTGATCATTGGGATCAAATTGGTCCTCTCGCAGAAGAAAGTTATAAATTCTGGACAAAAGTAAAAGCAAAATATAAAAACAATAACCTCAAAACAAGAAGCAGTTTTAGAAGAGATTTAAAAAACTAGTGACTTCTCCAATATTTCAGTCTTTTCCTTGAAAGCCACAGCAGTTTTACTGGTAATTCATACTTTCTTTTGAAAATAGCTCTGGAGCGCATAGCTCTACAGCAACGGGAGATGTCAAAAAGTAACTGTAAAATTCTAAAACAGATAATCACAGAAAGAATACTTTCATTTAGTTATATAGACTCTGCTCAAAATTTTGGCTAACTTCTGAGTTATTTAACG
Organism: Petromus typicus; assembly: GCA_004026965.1. Lineage (NCBI taxonomy): Eukaryota > Metazoa > Chordata > Mammalia > Rodentia > Petromuridae > Petromus > Petromus typicus. The sequence goes on from PVIR01019734.1 coordinate 26,986, forward strand.
AAAGCTATATTTAAAAGTATTGATGGAAAAATTTAAGGGACTGAACTAAGAGGACACTAACTGTGCTTGCAAAGGCTACAGTTTGAATATAACACAGGTAAGTGACCACTAAAGAAAATGCATCAACACATCTCAGAGGAATGTAACTGAATCATAACCTTGTATAATAACACACACACTGTTTAAAAAAACCCACAAATACTTTATTCTATAAGAGCATAGATAAGGCAACTCCTTCCTTAGAGAAAAAAAATTAGAATCTAATAATCCATAAAAGATTATAAAATTTAGAAAGTTCAGAAATCTGTACAGAATAGCATAAAATGACAATTAAATATTTATTAATAAATAATAGAAACACAGTGGTGATAATTCAGGGCAATGTGTCTTTTCCTGTAACTAATTTTTTTCCCCTTTATTGAAATCTTTATTGGTACATTACATATACACATCATGATTGCATTCAACAATGAGAACTTCTACCAGTATATGACACAAGTTATAATTTTTCCCATACCCCTATCCACCGTACCACCTCCTGTGCCGTATATACATAAGCTTTGATTCCTTTCTTTTTTACTATAATCTCATTATTTTTCCTCATTATTTGTAACTAACTTTTAAATGTAATCATTAATCAATCATATGATATTTTTGTGATTAAAATTTTCACCATGTAGTTCAAATTGTCCTTGAGCTCATTATATAGCCCCGGATTGCCTCAAACTGAAGGTGATTCTCCTGTCTCAGCCTCCTAAGTGCTGGAATTACAAATGTGCACCACGATACCCAGCTTCACCGTATGTTTTGCCTACATCTAATATATCCTATGCTTCTCTACTTCTACGCATTCCCTCCTACCTAGATTGTAGTAGGTCTACAAGCATTTTCCCTAGACTTTATGAAGCAGTAGATTATTAGAATAAGCATAATAATTTTATATGCTATTAAGAATCCTAAATTTTTTGGTTGTGTATTGATAAACTACTTAAACCTCCATTCTTATGATTCTAGGGACTTTTTAAAATAAATCTCATTTATATTAGAGATTAATAGAACTTGGAAAAGAGTGACTTGATAATTTTCTTCAACACTATTGTTTAATGCTCTAGAGCTATACCTGAAAAAAGGACTTCATTTCTTAACCACATTCACTTTATTCTTCTCAACCTATTTCAACACATTAGCTAAAAGGCAAAGCTGTACACTGAGATAGGCCCAGTTTTTTGCTGAAGTTCCATCTATTTAGTCATTTTGGGAACTTGAGCAGATATCAGTTACCTCAAGCTTATGTCTTGTGTCTGTGAAACAGAAATCTTAGTACATATTTTGAAGCTCAAGGTAGAAACTCACTGAATATTAGTAATTAAAATTAACTATTGTCTTAACACTTGTTGTCAAAAAGAATAACTTCTAGTATCAATTCATTTCACAAACTGAATATCAATATCTTCAAACATATTACAGCAACAGAAATATTCTATATTTTACCCTCTTTATGCCTGCTATATTCCAATATGCAAAAATAACTCTCATGGATCAAAAGATCAGTGTCCTAATACCTATAAAGGTGTAAGTTATTTTGTTTCATTTAATTTTGTCATAATATATGATTTTATGTCTAATACTTGACTGCAGCAATATGTTAGTGAAATTCCCTAAACAATGCATATGGCAATTGTCAAGGCTTCTAACAGAGCCAGTGGAGAGATTTGCATCAATCCTGATACCTTGGGGGTGACTTTAAGCTGAGTCAAAGGAAGAATACTTGTCATTGTTTTAAATGAAATTTATTAGTTTCTTTTCCAAAGTTAATTAGAAAGCCTCTGAACAAAATGCCTGTTAGTTTACACTTTAAGATGTTTTTACTGATTCATATTTAACACAACATATTTCCAACTTTCTTTATTAAAACATCCAGGAGTGAAAATAAGAATTATTACTAATATTCAGTAGGTTAGGAAAACCTTTAAAACTCTTTGCCAACTATAATAAATACACTTTGCAGTGGCTCTGGAATTCCTTGGAGGTAGTATATTTTTAAATGTTGTTTTATTAATTCAATCTTATATTAGACTTTAAATATAATTTTCATATGAATTTAATACTTTCTCTGATATTTTTACACAATGCTTTTGATGGAAAACTTTAAACTGTTTTTAGAAACTTAGTTGGCATAAAACTAGGAAGAAGTGCCAAAGTTTCCTGGCATGATCTTGCAGTTCTCCGGCTGAATTTCAAGATAACTCTCAAGCATTTTTGTGAACTATGCAATAAATTCTCTATTAAACATGAAGGCCAAGTATGTCGAAGTCCTCTTGAAAATGATCTAACATATCCTAGTTCCCTTTTCTGTAATTTGGAAAATATGATTCAAAGGCATTTCTCTTATTTTTAAAATAACACAGGGTATTAAAATAAAATGTAAAGACTAAACAGAGCATCCCCTTAAACAAGTACAAAGGCAGTGAAATTAACAGGTAGATAGTCCAGTAAATGTCAGTGTTGTTGCAAACTAGCTGGACTCTTTCATACCTCAGTATGTTAGACAGTCTTCCAGTTCCATGTTGATGTGAGACTTAAAAAGATGTAACCTCTTCTCTCAAGAAATTTCCACTCAAATCAAATTTACTATAGAATTAGAATTCACTTTTTATTTTAATAAACTGGTCTATGTAATTTGACAAGAATCCATTTTTGATGTAGTCTTACATCTAAATAAGCATCCAAATATTTACAGTAATAACGCTATCATATAAAATAGTGATGTCTAAGGATTTTCTGACATTCAATTTTGAAAAATCCAGATAATCCTTTTATCACCTAAAAGAAAAACATGCATAATGGTTGATTTACCCTTGACCACTGCATTGAAAAACACGGAGAACTTAGGGAAGGATTATTTGTAAGCTTATTTAAGCTAAATAACAAGTCACCCATTTAGTATTTGGAAGCCAAGGAAAGATGATTGAGGTCAGATCCGATTAAACACAAACAATGGATAGCTTCCAGCTGATAAGATATGTTATAAAACACAGGCCAGTTTTATCAATATCATTTTTCTACTTCATTAGATTCATTTATCTAAAAGGTGGCAAAGAAAGACCACAGGCGTCTTCACTATGACTCTGCTTTTATCAAGCTGTGAGGAAAACGGCAAGAAAACTTCACTGGACTCAGACGGACAATCATGGAAGATCTACTTCTTTTCTTGTTTTTATTTTCAGAACTCTTTAATGACATTTGGAGAGAATTCATGAAAAGCAAACACTTTAATTAATGGAAACATCCACTCATTTTCTGTCCATTGTATCTCTACAAACTATGTAGTTGTCCCTTTTAATCTAGTGGTTTAAAATTAGAATTTGGCTCTAATCATAGACAATTTGATTAGAAGATTATTTAACATAAGTGAATATCTGACACAGCATTCAGTTCCTCCATGGAATCATACCTTAAATAAATTTTTAGTCGTAATAATATCTTTAAACACAATCCCCCTCAAAAAACTCAACTTTTTTTCAAACTAACAACATGCAGGAAGAAAGCCTATTTGGCCAGGATAATTCTCTAGCCCTTTCTCACTATCTAACAGTTTAGATAGGCCAACCTTTCCATGCTAGTATATTTTAAAATATTAGACCCTATTTCTTAGTTCCATCAGTTTCTTTTTCACATTTCTCAGTTGATTTTCATTTTAACAGGTACTGAAATTTATTTCTTGAAGTGGAATTTGTTTGTGTCAAGGTTAGTTATAATCAAAAAGTCTCCATCATTATCACCATCATCCCCCTTTCATCTTTTCCTTTTCTAAGCAACCATCTCATTTAAGAGAATCCACACCTAAACCATCTAAAAGTTAGAGAAGTAGGTGTAGATTCTTAAATAGAGTATGAAGTGAGTTTTTTGAGGTGTCATCAGGACATTTATCTATTTGGTCACAAAAACCTTTCAGAATCAGAATCCCAACTGGACAACTGTGTTGCAGAGCACTAATGTTAACCATTTGCTGTTTATTTGGAATTCATCAACCATAGCATTTAAAAAATAATAATACATATTACTTTTCCTCTTGTGCCCTTTCTGGGAGGCTATGATTCTCTGCTGAATCATTTTTGCAAAAAGAGCATTAGCCAAGAGAGAAAGTTCTCCAACTTGAAAGCTTTTATTTGAAATAATAATGACCATACTCTGGGCGAAGTAGATCATCTTTTTTCCATTAAATTCATTGATACATGTTAGGTATTCATTATGGTCACATTTGTCATTTGGAATTTGTACCTTTACATGATATACCCTGGTTCTTGGTTTTGTCCCATTATCTGCCCTCCCTTCCACCCTTCCAACTATAAGTCTCAATATCTTTCCACACAATCTGTCTTGGCTTCCCTTATGCCTTCATTACTTAGAATCTTAAAGACATGCAGTGAAATCAAATCAGTTACAAAGAATGGGGCATTTTGTAGTTAGAAACTTGAGGACTAGCCTTCTGTGTCTGAGATTAAAGAAACAGATGTGAAGCAGGTAGCAGATCTATTAACTTTTGAGATTTGGCTATTTGCTGAATCCTTTCAGTTAA